>JAJOOR010058369.1:0-10069 GCA_036250505.1 Solanum acaule | reverse complement strand
CTCAAACTAAAGAAAGTTGTGTTTAAAACACTTATGAGCTAAAGTATTTTTGGGAGTAGTATTGAGCACCGAGTTGGGGACGCGAGTTCATATTAACTTAACTCTCCATAAGAACCATGTATCCAACATGGGACTTAACGGGTCATTCTTTTAAGATGATCACATAAGTTAAGCTAGTGGATCCACTAAGTTAAGTAAGGTCCTATATCACGGCAAGGTATAGGATGGTCCTTGGGCAACGTGAGGTAAAACGTTGTATCATCACTAGGGCTCATAGTGATGGTTGTTGGTTAAAGAATCTCCCACTAAAGTTATATTACTTTTATATAAGTAAAGTTGAGTTTATTATTGCTTTAATCATTAACAAACTAAGTTGTTACACTGTTTTACAAGCTTTATATATTGCATGTGTCTTATTGCTTTATATTGAGTTAGTTATTCATGAGTTGAACAGAGCCAAGGTAAGTGTTCCTTTGTACTCCTTTCAAGCTTAAGTTGTTGTTTAGCTTTCCAACTCGCATACTCGTACATTCAATGTACTGATGCCAGTTGGCCTGCATCTTATGATGATGCAGACGCAGGTACCCAGGATCAGCATCTAGCACGCCGTTGATCCAGCTGAGCACTCCAGAGTTAGTGGTGAGCCTCCTTGCTTTCCGGAGGACTCTGTTATTCTGTGTTCCTAGTTTTGTTTTATTAGGATGTTGCGGGGTCTGTCCCAACATCCATCTCAATGTTATAGAGGCTTCATAGATAGTCAGTCAGTTAGTATTGAGTCTCTCATCTATGTATATATATAAATATTCTATTCTGAGACAAGTTGCCTTTTTGGCCAGATTTTATCAGTTAGGTTGTTTTATGACCATTCATTGCATGGAGTTATCCTGTGGAGTTAAGTTTTCCGCCGAGTTAAGTTAGCCAGGCCAAGGGTTCGCTTGGGGCCAGTAATGGTCTCCAAGTGCTGGTCCCGCCCAGGGTGTAGGCTTGGGGCGTGACAACTACAAATTAGCAGGTGTGAAATAAAGTAAATGTACATTAAAGCATGTTATTTAGTCTCTCTTTTTCATCACTATTTGTCAATCCGGATGACAGGACAAGTCTAATATGTGTATCCATATTTACCCATATTACTCATTGGATAACTCGTTTTTATCTGTTTAAAACATGAGTGGAGTCGAATATTTGATCCATTTTTGTTTGGCTCATATTCGATTCGACTCAACCTGCTCGTTTGCCAATCCTAACCCTTAGTATTAATATGAGTTGTCTCCAAATATAACTTCTCCAGCACCCTTCCTATTGTATGTGTAATAAACTGTGAACCTGTTGAATGACTATCATGCTCAACAAATGTCATTGAGTACTATGACATTCTAACAGGAGGTACAAAGTTTCAGTTAATAAACCATGGAATAGAAGAATCCTCATAGATGAAGTGCGCAAAGTTTCAAGAATTTTTTTTGACCTTTCAATGGAAAAGAAACAAAAATATGGTAGAGCATCATATGATATTGAACTTGAAGGATATACAAATGACATGGTTCTTTCTAAAATCAAAATGTTGATTGGACTGAACGACTGAATGTTCTGGTTCATCCAAAAGACGACGAGTGAACGCTCAAGTATGGACCTGAAAATCCAATGTCATTTAGGTATTTTGAGTATTTCTATTTTTACCTTTTGGAAATAACAACTTAATACATCGTTCAAAGTATACAATATGTTTAAACTTCAATGTTTAATATTGAGCACATGTCTCTTCTTCTTTCAAAGGGTAATTTTAGAAGAATATAGCAGCAGATTAAAACTGATAGCAGAGGATCTCTTCAAGTCTATAACAAGGTCTTGAAATTAACAGATGATCGATTTCTTAGACGATATGGAGACAGGCCAGTAATGCATGCAAGATTTAACTTTTATCTTTCATGTCTGAGGGCTAAACTTGTTAATGGCCTCAAACCCCATGCAGATGGATCGACCATTTCCATTCTCTTACAAGATAAAGAAATTGGAGGTCTTCAAATACAGAAAGACAAAATGGTACCGAGTTCCCATCATACCTTATGATCCTCATTTTTCAAGTATATGCTCCAAATTCAACTATCGTTCTCTAGTACAACAACATACCCAGTATAGTTCCAGAAGTGGGGTATGGGAGCGTAGGGTGTATGCAGACTTTACCCCTACCTTTGTGGGGTAGAGAGGTTGTTTCCGATAAACTCTCGACTCAAGAAAATCATTTTATCGGAACAAGTTTGAAAGAACTTGTGTTCTCTAGTCTTGATAACAATGTCTAGTATTTTGCAGATAATGAGCAACAGACTTCTTAAGAGCCCAGTTTATAGAGCTGTGACAAACTCGGAGAAGAAGAGGATCTCTATGGTTATGTTCTGCCCCGGAATCCGAGAGGGAGATCGGGCCTGTTGAGGAGCTAATTGATGATAGAAGACCAAAATTATACAAAATAGTGAAGGATTATACTGCAGCTTACTTCCAATACTACCAGCAAGGAAAAAGACCAATCGTTGCTGTGAAAATCTGAAGTATATAGTGCCTGACTCTCATCTTTTCGCACTTTGCACAGCGCTAGTTTTATGATGGAATCTTAACTATGTCAAATTATGCCGGCACAATTCAAGGATCCTGAAACAAACATATGATCTGTGAAACTTCTTGTGCTCTTCTGCTTAGGGTTATTGGACCACTATCGTGAAATTATCCATGGACCGTGAAGTGATCTATGGTCAGTGAAACCTTCCATGCTTTGCTTTCCGCTATGACATCAAACCACATACAAAGTAATATCCCAACCTTAAAAACACAAAACAACCATGCAAAATGACATCGAAAACTTAAGTAAAAGGCATCAAATATGTCGCTATTTCACTGCACATCAACACCCTCAACTTAAAGTCTTTGTTTGTCCTCAAGCAATTAATACAAGACACTCTACTATATACCTAAGTCCAAGTATCACAAAGCAAGTTGTCCACAATGATTTTAGTTAGTCACTACAGGCATTCACTTTCAAACATATCAATCCTTTAGTTTTTATTTTTTCAACACATTGAGTCACTCCTAATTTCCATGACTAATAATGCAACCTCAATCCGTAATATCATACATTATCAACTCAATAGATGCACACACAAGAGAGATAGTTCAGAAAGTTAAGTTACTCAACTATTTCAATTCAAGTATCCTCACTTAAACCAAATAAATGTCCTAAAATAATACATAAATACAATGAACAAAGACCTTGGCATACTGCTTGCACTTTGTATCTTGTGCCCTTTTCAAATCATCTGGTTCTTGTCTGTGGTGTAGAGAAGAAGTCGATATTAAACATAAGCATAGAAAGTTTTCAAAAATGTGGTGCGAAAATAAGAACTTACAATTTCTGTTCTCGTTTAATAAGAGGACTTGTAAGCTCTTTTTAGAGCTTGCATTTGGTGTCTACCTTCTTTATCAAATCATTTGTTTCTTGTCTGGGTTGAATATTGGCATAATACATAAATGTGCTCTTTAAGTTGGCTTCATTTTACATTTATGCCCTTCAACTTTGGGTATGCACAAGTAGACACTTAAACTTGTATAAATTTGAACAAGTAGACACATGAGTCTTATGTGACACAATACACGTAGGACAAAAAATGACATGTAGGATGTCATGTAGGACATGTGTGTCTATTTGTTCAATTTTATACAAGTTTAAGTGTCTACTTGGGCACACCCAAAGTTGAAGGGCATAAATGTGATTTGAAGCCAAGTTAAAAGGTATATTTATGTATTATGCCTTGAATATTGAAAGGAAGAAAATGGCAACCATAAAAGATCTTCCAGAATATATTATTAAAGGGAAAAGGGTTTAATATACCCCTCAACTTTGTTATTTAGATCTGATATACCCTCATTATGAAAGTGGTAATTAACATATACCCTTACCGTTATATAACGGCTGAAATAGGACCTTTAGCGACAAAATCCCTTTCATTAAAAGTGATTTTTCTTGTAGTGATAATTTCTGTTAATTTATTAACACACTTAAAAAAATCGTCATGTTTATGTTGGCATTCTTTGCATCGACAGCAAGAACATTTGTTAGAAGACTCAACAACATAATACTCAGCGTTTGCTGTTGTTTCTCCTGTTTCTTCTAACATTTTATCTACAAGGTAAACAAAAAAAGGTTACAACTAATTCAAAAAAAATAAGTATTATTAGTTTATTTAATAAATTCAAAAAAGTTTAATTTTTTTTCAGAATATGAGTCATTTGTTGCAAGATTTGATCCATTTGTTGCAATACATGAGTTACCTGTTGCAATATATGAATCATCTGTTGCAACATATTTGTTTTTGTTGCAACATATGTATCACCTGTTACAATAGATGACCTTTCTGTTGTTGTAATGCATGGGTGACCTGTTGCAACACATGATCATTCTGTTGAAATTTCATCCTAACATATGAGTCATCTATTGCAACAGATGATATTATTTATTTTCAATAAATATGTCTACTGTGAACCAATCCCGATTTCAACAAATACAATCATTTTCACACTACTTGAACCAACCCTTACAAAAAGAAGAACAAAAACAACAAAAAATGAATTTTCACTAAACAACAATAACAAATATCACAGATTCTTAAGATTCCCCAAAAAATAGGGTTTTTTGGGTTTCTTGATTTTCTTTCATAAACAAGAAAGAACAAACCCTCATCAACCCATTATTCAATTTTCTCAGTTATAGAACAAGTTCTTATTCATTAACCTAATTAAATTCAAAACTCAATTTTTAACAGTCTTCTTGATCACAAATCCTAATTTTTTTCCAAAAAAAAAGACTTAATATTTTAGGAAGAGTGACGGACGACAACGATGTTAATGATGGTCAGCGATGACGAGGCGATGAATCTATTGATTGTAGAGGAGCCATTGTAGGTCGATTTTTCCAACAAAGAAGCTCTGAATGATTTTAAAAATAAATAAATAATTGTAATGCTTTTATTAAATGGATAGTTGAAGAATGAGGTGTTTTTGTATTTTAGAAAAGATTAAGAAGTTTAAAATTAATTTGGTCTCAAATTAATTTAATTAAGTTTAAAGTGACTTTGACATTTCCTTGGTCTAAGTATCACCAAAAAGAATACAACACTTATTTGACACTTTTTGCTCCATTTTATCTATGAACAACTCTAATCAAGCGTACTAAATTTCTTCATCCAAATCCCTTTCATCCAAAAAATGGAAAGCCAAATCAATCAAAAAATTAGGGTTTAGAGACAAAACCCTAATATCACCCCCTTCTTCTCTTTGATAAAAACTATGAGTATGATTTCTCAAAATATCTCTACCGTTCTTTTAAGACGATTACCGATCCAACGATTCAGGAAATAAATATCGAGTTGGCAAGAAATATTATCCTTGATTGGTCCAATTGTACGCCCATGGACATAATAAATTGTCCATTGAGTTCATGGAAGTTGATTTAAAGGTGCATACATTCTGTAACATGGAGAGTGAGTTGAGGAAAAAGTACTTTTGCATAAATACTTTCAATTTGGGCATAAAGAACATTCCGACGTCTGGGTTTGATATATATTTCTCGTCGGCCATACATATGGCTGTCCAATCAAGAGATCCCGACATTAACGTCAAGATGGTAATAATAATCATATTGTTTAATCTTACTATTCTATTTGTATTTTTTATTTTGTTTTACTTTCAGGCGGAATCAGAAGTAGTACGAGTGGATTATAAAAATATTTTTTATTTTGTTTTATTTTCAAGCGAAATCAAAAGCAAGGGTGGATTATAAAAATCTTCCAACAGAACAAAAAAAGCATACAAAATCCCGTTAGGTGAGGTTCATAATTTTCTTGACAATCAATATCCAATTTCATTCAAGTTGGAGATTACTACACATTTGGAGATTAAAGTTGGAGATAACTACACAATTTTTCTAATAAGAATGAGGAATCGAACTTTAATTATTTTTCTTCATAATTTTTAGGAGAATTTTGACAAACCTAATGATAACTGTAAATATTGTAATAACTCCTTCCGATTGTTATGAGTAAACCATTCGGGAAAGAGATTGGGCCAGAAAATTTTTGATATAATGATTTGAAAATTTCAGCCTAGGGCTAGTCTCAGAAGAAATTTGAGCGAGTTAAATGTAGGAAAATTCGGAAATTGATTGGATAATATGTCTTAACTTGGATTGGTTTCCTATTAAGTATGACATTAAGGAGTCCATAAGACTTTACAAAATTGAATTCTAGTGAGTAGAACTCCCGATATTTAACTTGGCGGAAAGGGGTCGGTTCGACTACTCACGATTTGAAGGTACGTTGCAAAATAGAATATTTTGAGAGAATTTTTTGAGGTTTTGTCCCATGCAAACTGTTATGGAGGATGATATGCCACTATAATAGGGAAAAACTGGTTGGTATAGGCTGCTATAGCGGGATTTGGTTTGTTATAATGGGCTTGGGGGCCCGATTGGGCCACTATAGCGGTGTAGTTGCATGAAATGTAGAAAAACGTTAAGCCACTTTTTGTAACGTGAAATATATTATATCTAAATCACAATGTAGAAGAATATATTAGGTCATCTTTCTTATATTATATGTTACTTTTCATTGTAATGTTAGAAAAGATTAAGAAGTTTAATATTAATTTGGTCTCAAATTAAATTAATTTAATTAAGTTTAAAGTGACTTTGACATTTCCTTGGTCAAAGTATCACCAAAAAGAAAACCAACACTTATTGGACACTTTTTGTTCCATTTTATCTAGAACAACTCTAATCAAACGTACTAAATTTCTTCATCCAAATCCCTTTCATCCCAAAAATGGAAAGCCAAATTGATAAGAAAATTAGGGTTTAGAGACAAAACCCTACTATCACCCCTTCTTCTGTTTGATAAAAACTATGGGTTTGATTTCTCCGGTTACCAATCCAATGATTCAAGAAATAGATATCGAGTTCGAAAGAAATACTATCCTTGATTGGTCCAATTGTACGTCCATGGAAGTCCATCTGGAATCTAAAGGGCTTACTCCATCATAATCGACAGCTTCTGGACGCAAGAAATTGTCCATTGAGTTCATGGAAGTTGATTTAAAGGTGCATACATTGTGTTTCATGGGGAGTGAGTTGAGGAAACAATATTTTTGCAAAAATACTTTCAATTTGGGTATAAAGAACATTCTGATGTCTGGGTTTGATATATATTTCTCGTCAGCCACACGTATGATTGTCTAATCAAGAGATCCCGACATTAACGTCAAGATGGTACTAATAATCATATTGTTTAATCTTACTATTCTATTTGGATTTTATGATTTTGTTTTATTTTTACGCGGAATCAGAAGCACATGTGGATTATAAAAGTATTCCAAAAGAACAAAAAAAAACTTATGAAATCCCGTTAAGGGAGGTTCGTGGTTTTCTTGATAATCAATATCCAATTCCATTCAAGTTGGAGATCACTACACATTTGGAGATTAAAGTTGGAGATAACTACACAATTTTTCTAATAAGCATGAAGAATCGAACTTTAATTTTTTTCATCATAATTTTAGGAGAATTCTGACAAACCTAATCATAACTATAAATATTGTAATAACCCCTTCCGGTCATTATGAGTAAACCATTCGGGAAAGAAATTAGGCGAGAAAACTTTTGATATAATGACTTGAAAATTTTAGTCTATGGCTAGTCTTAGATGAAATCTGAGTGAGGTAAGTGTAGGAAAATCCGGAAATGGATTGGGTAATATGTCTTAACTTGGATTAGGTTTCCTATTAGCTATGACATTAAGGAGTCCATAGGACTTTACAAAATCGAATTTTGGTGAGTAGAACTAAAGATATTTAATTTGGTGTAAAGGGGTCGGTTCGACTACTCAAGATTTGAAGGTACGCTGCAAAATAGAATATTTTGAGAGATTTTTCAAGGTTTTGTCCATGCAAGCTGTTATAAAGGATGATATGCTGCTATAACTTGGAAAAAATGGTTGGTACAGGTTGCTATAGAGGGATTTGATTTGTTATAACGGGCTTGGGGGCTCGATTGGGCCAATATAGTGGTGTTAGTCGCATTAGATGTAGAAAAACTTTGAGCCACTTTTATAACGTGAAATATTTTATCTTTAAATCACAATGTTGAAGAATATATTAGACCATAGGAAGCATGTTTTATATATATATATAAAATGTGGTCCAACATATCCTTGTCATCATAAAATGCTCCTATGAATACTTTTATGTCTAAATCACAAAGTTAAGACGTATAAATCTTTTCACATTTCAAAAAATATGTGTTCATGTTGATAGAAATAGGGGATCTCTAATCAAATCCAACTAAATTGCATTTCGTCCCCAAAAAATGGAAGCATAAATCGATCAGAAACTATTGGTTTGGAAACAAATCTCTAATATGCCCTCTTCTCTTTGACAATGACAAAGTTGATTTCTCAAAGTATTTCTTCTTCACTCTTAATCTAGTTAAGAATCCAACGGCCCAAGAGACCAATATCGATTTTGGAAGGAATACTACATTTGATTGGTTTGATTGTACACCCATGAAAGTATATCTAGAATCGAAAGATTTTACGCCATGAGAATTATCGACTTCTCAACACAAGAAGTTGCTCATTGAGTTCATGAAACTTGATTTGAAGAAGTTGACACATAGGGAGTGAGTTGCAGAAACAATGTTTTCACAAAACTACTTTCAAATTGGGGATAAAGAATCCCAATATTTTGAGGCCCCAACAAATTTTAGTTATGAATTTTATAATATTCGCATGAAACAATATTGAACATCATTAAAAAAAATGGGTAAAAATCATTTACAGCCCAAACTTTTTTTTTAAAATCAACTCCCCCTGAACTTTGAGAAATAATCATTCTCCTCACTTTATCATATGCAAAGTTTATTTTTACCCTTATAATATAAAATCTTTTTATTATATATACAATATTTTATTTTTCAACTTTTGTATTTATAGATTTTTTTTAAGATCATTATCTTTATAAAATTAAAGGTTGTTGCAACATCTAGTGTTATCTTTTAGAGAAAATAGCTAAAAGCCCCTCCAAACCTATTAGGCAATTCTCAACTACACACTTATTCTTCACAGGGGTCCTATTACCCCCCTGAACTTTTTATTTTTAATATTTTGTGACCCTTAAACAATGACCTGTCCAAGAAGGTGAATACACCTCTTGTAGGCGCGTAAGGGTTCAACAAAAAGACATAAAATGACTAAAATTGAACTAAATAGTCCACGTGGCAGTCTCTCATAGGAGATTATATAATTAATTCATTTTTTTTAATTCTTCCCTTTTATTATATCACAAAATTGTTATACCCATTTCATGATTTCTTCAAGTTTTCTCAAAGTTCTTCAATGGTGGTCTTCTAAATTTCATCTCTAGGAGCTCCAAATCAGTTTGTAGATATTGATTTATGCTTAGTTGATCATACATCAACCGTTTTTAGCAACAACAATCACCTAACTCATAAGAAACTTTCATATATATATAAAGCTCAAAAATGAATTTCAAGTTTTTTCTTAAAACCCTCATAATTTCAGCAAAAAAAGAAAATAAAAAGAAGTCAAACAACAATGAACCGACAATGGTGAATTTGAAATTTCACTTTCTAGTTTCATTCTTACCAAATTTGTTTTTCACTCCCACATTTGTGAATACTTATTTGTGGATTTTTGTTTCTATTTGAAGACATTTTTTGTAAATTTCAATTTCCAGATTTGATAAAAATAGAAACTTTACATAATTTTGCAGGGATTATTAAATTAGTATTTTGAATAGGTTTATAATTTACAGGAAAAAAATAATTTTTTTAAAAAAATTTAATGTACAGTGATTCATCGCGTGTGCTGCACAACTTTGACATAAAACTAGTTATGACTTTTTAGGGAGGTGATTATTCCATATTTAAATAGTTCAGGGGGGTAATAGGACCCCCCCCCCCCCCTCCGGTATAGAATAAGTGTGTAGTTGAGAATTGGCTAATAGGTTGAGGGGG
>JAJOOR010058368.1:0-15963 GCA_036250505.1 Solanum acaule | reverse complement strand
GTTACTCATAAAGCGGTCAAGATCCGAATCTATCGTTTTGATTCGTTTTCTCAAGTAAAGGCGTTAGATTTCTTTCATAAATCTATACGTTGTTACTTGGATCTTTTCAAGACCTTAGAACATCTAATCCTTGGAAATTCGTGGATCTGTTGTTTCTTTTCTTGTGCTTCCGCATTCTAATATTCAATTCTCTATTTGTGATCTCCTTTAACCTTGCTGTTATCACTTAATGGTGGAATTGGAGACTTGACTTGAAACCCTTGCCTTCCTCTTCAAACTTTTGAGAGGATGACTTGATCTTCTTTTGAAAATTTAAGATAATGAATTTAATTAGGTGATTTTTGGGGGTAAAAATAATTATATAGTGCTTTGGGTAGAAGGTAAAACACTTTAGAATTGAATTAAAACAATTAGGAAAAGAGCCAAAAGCCCCTAACATAAAGCTGACGCAATCGCTACACGTAAGCCTTCACGGCTCGTCAAGGGAACAAAAGATTGTTTAGCCATCCATGGTCCTTGACCAGTGGCTAGGGAAGAAACCCATTTTGGTGACCCACTTGATGAACCCTTTGATGGCCCGTCAACTTCACCATGGGTCGTCTAGGCATCCTTCAATGCAAAGATTGCCCTTGCAAGTTCTGGGAACTTACCACGAGCCCACTAAAAAACTGTGTGGTCCCCTTCATGACCCATCTGGGGCTCTGTGGAGGCTGTCGTGGTCCACTTTGTGCTGATGAGTTGCCCACTTGACCATTTTCTAGCCTTTATCGAATCTGGGGTGTTAAATATTGCTACCATTGAGATTTTATTATACAAAAGCTTACATCCATTTACACTTAAACCTAATAAGGTAACGGCCTGATACATAAATGTGTCTTTTAAAACTTGGCCTCAATTGAAATTTATGCCCTTTAACTTTGGGTGTGCACAAGTAGACCTTTAAAAATGTAAGATAGATGTCTAGAAAAGACCCACGACACCTTCAATACAACTAAGCTGAATGAAAATGGAGTCTCCTGGAAGCGAGGAGCCTCACCAAATACTGTTTGTGAGTGAATAGTGATCTCAACGAAATGAATGTTGATGATCCTGAGCACCCATATCTGCATAATAGTAAGATGCAGGTCAAATGACATCAACATGTTGAATGTACCGGTAAGCGATAGGGCTAGAGTAAACAATTAACTGACCCGAATGACTGTAAGCAACATAATTGGATGAATAAATCAATGTAAAGTGAAAACCATTTAAGCTTTACAATAAGATATGTAATGAAAGCAACATGAAAATAATATACTTTCATTTTTGGGGAGTTTCTCTAACCGACAACCATTACTAGTAGCCTAGCAATGATACAACATTTCACCCACTTTGCAAGGGCCATCCAATACCTTGTCGGGGTATAGGATGATATTGTGACTATGGATGCATCAAATAGGCCTTCTTAAAGGTAGTGATGAGTTGCATGAAGAATAAATGCTATCCTATCCTACGCTGGCTACATAAGTTTTATAGGACTTCTGAGTTATTAAAGACTCTAACCTAATTCGGTGCTCGATACTACTCCCAAAATAATCAATATAACTTTATGCTCAATTCACCCATTTCAAAGAAGGGACTTTTTACCTTATTGAAGTACCTTTCAAAACATTAGACGTATTTGCATTCTTAAAACATGCACTCATCAACTTATCTTTCAAGACCAATAGTCAACATAGGTACATATATAGGCATATACATAAATAACATTTGAAGCTCTTAAGTTTTTATGAAATAGAGTCTTGAAACTTTCTCTTATCTTATGTTAATTTGGAATGTATTGAGATTGGGACATGTACACTCTCTCAATGATTAATGAAGACTTTAAAAGTTAATATCAAGAGGAGAACAAAGACACAATTCAAAGGAACACATACGGGACAAATAACAAAGAAAGAAAAAGGTTGGGCAACCTTGGTGCATCAGTGGCACGTCGTGCCAGCCCCATGAGTACTGGAGTTCTTTGGGGCACACTGTAGGCACAGGGCGCCAACCCTTTTGGTGCTTTGGTGGTGCATTACCCCATCCTGAATCAAGAAATCCGACAAATTTTCTTGTTCAATTTTGGGTCCTTACTCATCTAGAATCGATTTGTTTCTTCCAAACTCTCTTTGATTCATGAACCCAACACAAAATCATTGAAATCTAACTCAAATTCATTCAAGAAACACCACTCATTCGCAAGACGCTCACCTCAAGAACTCAAAACCTCCATTGTTAAAGAATGGGGCGAAACTCAAGAACTCTTCAAGAATCATTACATAAACGATTTCATGGATAAATTAATCAAAGTATTACATTATTGGCATGAGGACCAAAAAATCCATCACTATGAGAAACCTCACATACCTGAAAAGAACGATGTTCTTGGCGAATTCCACAATTCTTGAATAACACTTGAACTTAGCCCCTTATTCTCTTTTTGAAACCTCGCTTTAAAACCCTAAGCGTTTTTGGAATGTGAAAAATACTTAGCGTCTGATTAGACCCTTAACTTCGGTGAGGAAAAATGTGGTTAAGCCTATTGTGAGAAAAGGAAAAGACCAAAATACCCTTTCCTTAAATGGATGAAAAGCCTTAGCTAGAGAGACTTCACTCAAACATGCATAACTTTTTACTTTGAGCACAAGTTTAGAAAACTTTGCGGTGTTGGAAAGAGAACTCAAAGACCTTCGATTTGATAGCTCAAGGGCCACCTAATTCTTTATAGGACAAAATATATGGTCAATTGAATTTGACCCAAGAAAATTGCATAGTGAAACTCGATTGGAAAGAAAGCATTCAACTAAACTTTATGCTAGGGAATTCTATTGATCGTAAAATCTAAGAAAAATTTAGAATCACTAGGTACATTCATATTTACAATGAAGAATGGTTCGAGTCTTAACTTATAAATTTTTGGGACTTGGCACATCGTCTTGACCACACTGCTAGAACTGTCCCACATCCGGGATATAGAACACCTTAATTAAGTAGATCCACTAAGATCTTCCCGAAGACACTAACGATTCATCTAAAAAGTATGATCATGTACCTATGTTGGCAATACATAGTTTATGGGGGCTGTGAGTTGTCTGAACTCTCCTCCAAATCTCTTCTCAATACTACTTCCAAAAATATATATACTCTTACTCAAACGTATAAGAAATTAATATTTCTCTAGTTTGAGATAATTTCTCAAACTATCCTCTTAAAAGAGGTAACTACTCTGAATTTTCTCTGAAATACATTGTTCATTTAGAAAACAAGGTTTCTCTTTGCTTAATGTAAAAATACATTCTGAGTTGAGATAATTACTAAAAGGGGGCCCTCTTTAAGATGTAACTTCTCTGTACTTAATCATTCAGAAAACTCTTTTAACTTTTCTCAAAAGAAGTCTACTCTTTTTCTTCATGTCAAGATGAAACATTTGGGAAATAGTTAGTTCCCTTATACTCTTTCTTAAACTACTCTTTACTTCCTCAAAACTCAGTTTAAACAATTATGTTTTGTTTGAAAGATTCTCAATAAGAATTCGCTCTATACTCAAAATAGGGTTCATGCAGAAAAATAGTCATGAACAATCAACTCAATAATCACAATTCAATTATTTGGAAGAGGAGTTCAATAATCAACAACTCAAAAATTCAGAAATCAATATCAACTCATCTCAAGAATATTGAAATCTAAGGTAGAACCCTAGATTACTCTTTTACTGATTTGAAAGTAGATCTATGGCGTGAGGATAAACTAGTCCAACATTACGATAGCCTTACATACCTGGAAGAATGAATTTCTTTGGCGAAATAAAAAAAAACTTGAAGAACGCTTCAAACCTAGCTTTTCTCCTCTTGGAACCTTGATTTAATGTCTTTTTGTGGTAATGAACGTAAACAAATGTATTAAAACTTTCTAATCCCTTAATTAAGTGTAATACATCGTAATTTAGGCTTAGAATAGGGGTTAAATCCACGTAGTTTAAGTACCAAACGCATAGGAGAAAGACCAAAATGACCCCAACTTTTAAAACTTAAAGCATGCCTCAAATGGGAGGTTTCACAGACCATAAGAAGCTTCACGGTCCGTGAAAATCTTCACGGTCTGTGAAAATCTTCACGGGCTGTCTAGTGGGTCGTCAAGTCGCATCTGCCTGACAAGGCTTCACTAAAACGTACATAACCTTTTATTCCAAACTTGAAATAAATTAAACTTGGGAGCGTTGGATAAAAAGTCAAATACCTTTAATGTCATAGGTCATGGGTTGCCTAATTCATTTTTCACTGAGAGATAAAATCATTTGAAATTAACCTAAATTTCAAAAATTGATGGGTGACTTGTACGGATCCCTAAACGGACCGTACAAGTCACCACGGGCTGTCTTGGTGACCTTCACCTTGGAACCCTTTGATAGTCCTTCACGAAGCCCAAGACATGCTGTGGACCCCTAAAGAGGATGTCAGAGGTGTCGTGAAGGGTCCATGGTTTATTTTGGGTTCGTAGACTTTCACGCTTTCCCTTTTTTGCCATTTCTCAAAGTCTGAGGTGTTACAATATCTCCCCCTTGTGACAATTCATCCTAGAATGTGATTCAAACTAGCATGAGAGGGTGGAAAAATATCTAACAATCCAACAAAAAGCAACAAGCATGCAAATAGCATAAATTTCAACATATCAACTTAAAAAGTACTTTACAAAGAGGTAGTACCTTGGACATGAATTGATTTCGAGTAAAAGAGTTAAAGGTGTCTCTTCTTCATAACCTCCTCAACCTCCTAAGTAGCTTCTCCAACAGATTGGTTCCTCTATAAGACTTTGAGTGACACAACCTCTTTACTTCTCAACTTGCGAACCTGATGATTTATAACACTCAACTACACTTCTTCCGATTCAAAGTGTAGGTTGTCACTAATAAGTATAAACCCAATGATGAGTTGGGGTCAATCCCACATGCAGTGATACATTAAAGAATTTGATTATGAAGTAAAGACGTGTTCTTATCTCTGGTAGGTATAAGGAATCAAGCAACATAAACTAAATCAATAAATTTCAGTGATCAATATCGTATAGGGGGATTTAGTAATCAATTTTAAATAGTGTACCACTTAACACATGAATTTAACAATTAGATATCGGGCTTTAGGAATGTGATAAGTCAAATGCTAATTTCACGTAATGGGTAATCATTGATTGCTTAAAAGTGTTGATTCTCAGCGAGTAGGCTAGGTTTTGGATACAATAGTCATCTCTCGATCAACTACTATGTTTCAAGTGAGTTCTCTCATACCTCAACAAGCTTATCATTACCAAACAACCCAATCCTTAATATACCCACTTTCTCAAGCTGGGTTTGTAAAGACGCAATCAAACCCACTTACTTAAGATATATTTTAAAGATGCAATCAATACAATTATCAATCAATTGTTCAACTCTAATACCTCTTTCTCAAGCAAGTATAGAGAACTAAGCTAGAATTGAAATTTTAACATCAATTCCTAAATTAAATCATGAACAAATGATTGAACCCACTTCAAAACAACAAATATATAAGCAATTAATAACACCCATTAGGTCATTAGGACATTCAACTGCATGATCACACCCGCAAAGTAAGGGATTTTAACCAAACATAGTGGAAAATAAGAATTTTTTACCAAATAAATTATCCATCTGAATTTGGTAAGAATCTTCAAATGCCGAAATGCTGAAATTAAGCTAGAATCCTCAAATCTCTAATTCTCAATCCCAAACTTCTCTCAAAAGTTTTGAGAACAATGTCTGATAGTGAAAAAACTCTCAAAAACTAGGATGCACAGTGTGGGAACTCCTATTCCTATTTCAAAAATTGTTTTTATACGTTCCAAAAAATTCAACATGGAGTCAACTTGGCGATCTAAGTCGGGATCGCCGAACCATTCAACGATTTGCCGAGTTGCTCTTCTCCTCGCCTTTCGTCTTGATTCCTCCACCAATTTTTTTGGAAAGTTCGCCGACGGTAATCGATGTCACCGATCCATTCAGCGTGTCGCCAATCTATTCGGCGTGTTGCAGAATCACCATTTTGCTCGACAAGTTGGTTTCGTCCATGGGATACTTCGCTAGAAGTTTAGGCTAGCTGGAGGCCTCATCGGTGTGTCGCCGAGTGGCTTTTGCGAGCTCCAACTTCTCTTTTCTTCAGTTTTATTCAAATTTTTCCTTCTTTTTGCATCATAATGTCTTTGCTTCCCTCTTAAGCCTTCATTACTGCATACCAACATATTATCATCAATTATGAGCATAAAATAGGCATTGAGGACACTATATCATTGAATAATAATCCCTAAATGGGTCGAAATTCTCGACTCATCAACACCCCTAAATAAAAACACTTGCTTGTCCTGAAGTAAAACACAACAAATAGGGATGTCTACAAGTAGTGCTACTTGAGACTCAACAAGAATACATAAAAGGTTCAATTCACACATGCAGTATTCAATTGTGCAATAGAAGTTTCAGACTATTACTAGCCATCATCAAATAGAAATCAAGCTCATAAAGCTTACTTCAAATGCAAATTCATGCTCAACAAGAGTATTCAAATGCCCTCACATCAAGAATGTTTCTATGGTCTCACAAAGCCAATCAAAGATTCAAATTTAAGGAATCAAAATCAACTCTCACGCTCTCAATGAGAAACACATGCATGATTTTTCCCATAGGCTTGCTTGTATTTTCCAACCGACACATTATTTGGCTCATGCAAGATCAAAAAGGTCTTTCAAGGCTTGTAACTGGGCTGAGGGTAAAGGTACAGTCATTTTGGCTTAGTGACTTCTACCTTCATGAAGCATGACTCAAATTTTGCTTCTTCTCCTTTTCTTTCATTCTTTTCATCTTCGCAACTCATGCTTGGCATATTCAAGCACACAATTTTTTTGGTATAGCTCATCGATTACCCCTTTTATTTCAACAATGCACAATTAATACAAATTTTCCATCTCTTTTCTTTTGTTATTTTTCTCGCTCTTATATATATATATATATTATGGAGGGTTCCATCTTTTTCCTCAACACAAGTTTCGAAGAATAGATTTCATGAACTTCTTGCTCAATTTCTTTCCTCATTTTTACCACACCTCCAACTTAGACTTTTGGCCTAAGTTGGCTATTCAAACAAACCAATACTTCAGAAAGGGTTTTAGGTGGAAAGGACAAAGTCATTTGTGTTCATGTTTCATCCAAAGAAGAGGGTAGGCTCAAATGGTGCTAAGCTAGGATCACACACTAACAAAGTGGTCACACAAAAGGTATAGCAATTTGGCTCACTCTTAAAAATTATTTCTAAGATCATTCCTTCATTCACCATTGCTAATCAATCGGACCAACGGGGCAAGTTCTAAATATCACCATGCATATATTTCAAGCAAACCTCACCACAGAAGGCATTCAACACAATCATCGATCATGACTCTACAAGTTAAGCTCGCGTGCAATGGTCATTGCAAGACTCACCTCGACAATTTGTCTACTCATAATGAAATGCTAAGAGTTCACACAAGACTTATGCAACTCAAATTACCTCGTTGGACTTGCACAACATATTGTTCATCAAGAACACTATTCAAGTCATCAATATTGGTCACAACCGACACTCAAATGTACAAGAGAACATCAACAACATTGAAAATCAAGAAATTAAGAGAAGCAACAATGAGATAAAACCAACAATGGTGGCGAGCTCAACTAAGCTTGCCAAATGGCCCAACATGCCGTATATTTTACCCAATTTTAAATATTCAACTACCAGCCCACGACAATAAATTTCAAACCCAAGTCTATGCATTTTATGCCTACCCACTATGCAATTTTATGTCGGGGTACTCAGACTTCCCCCAATCGATTCAAATTGAACCAAAACGACAAGTTTGCCCTTAAGAATGACGTCACCTAATCCATCATTGGGAAAATTCAAGTAGTTCGGTTGAAATCGGGTTACTCAGACTTCACCCACACAAAACCCAACATATTACAACCACAATTCAAGTAATTTTATCACAAAACTCAACTAACTTTGGCTAACCAAATTATCTAACATGCTCAATTACAAATTCAATTTCGATGAGCAATTTTTACAAACCGTCAGAGCACAAAATGAATCCATGAACTACTCAAAAGCATGCTCAACACAATTTACCCAATTAAAGCAAATACTAAAAAGCCAACCTCAGATGAAGACAAGGAAATGATTAAGACAAAAGCAATGGTGTGCAATGCGACAAATTTCGATCACATGAAGACACCCATCAAAACATAAGTAAAAACTATAATCTAAAATATGATTGTGAGAGTACAAGAGTTGGAAATTTCAAAATAAGGGGAGGTTTTGAATTTAAAACGGTTGAAAAGCCTTTGGCTCTTCAGTTTGCACCTCAGTCGGTGATGGTCACTAAATTGCGGATCCACTTGAGGAGTCGTCGAGTGGACTTTAGCCCGCCCAAGTTAACAAAATGTCAGCCATTCAATTGGCCTAGATGGTGATCAACATCCGGCCCGCTGAACAACTAGGCAATTTTCCGAGTGACTTCTGAGCTAGCCCATTTGCCGTTTTCTCCTAAACTTTGAATTTCAACGTGTACATCCAAATAACGTTATTCAAATGACAAAAAGTAAACCTTGGGTTCCCTCCCAAAATGTGCTTTATTTAACGTCGCGACATGATGTGTCCATGTTATCACGCCTCATTTTTTGGGTTTACCAAAGTATCACTTGGGAGACCCCCTTTTCGTTGTGGATTTAAATGAGACGAGATCTAACCCGTCTGCGTTTAAAGCTGTTTAATGGAAATCGAGTGTTAAGTAACCATTTGGTTAAGAAAATATACATTATATTTCATCTCCTTGAGCACCTTGTCTGAACCTTCCACCTTGTTCAAGATACGAGCAAGCATATCCTCGGTCTGAAAGCTCTATGGATCAACCATTTGTTCCTCTGGATTTTGACGTTCAATAGGAGGCAAAAGTGATCTTTGTCCCCATATATATCTCTCCAATTTGTACGAAGGTCACACCATTCACGATCCTGGTCTCTCCAACCATCATCACGTTCCCTATTCAAATCTTAATTCCCGCCCGACCTTAGATAATTCAGACGAGAACCCCCTGCTTAGTTTGACAAGAATTGAACCTCTTCGTTGTACATGGCTCTGAATTGTGTATCATCTGGGCTCACTCAATTACTTGAACCAACCACATTCACAGCCTGGTACCCTCCTCCCATGACATGTTTTGTCGATAACTCCATTTGGGTCATTATCTTGGCTATGTATTCATCACACTCTTGATTCTTTTCAAATTGCTCCTTGGTTAGCCAAAGATTCAAAGGAGACACCTGGTCTTCCCTTGTGTACCATGCATGGTTAACTTTGGTCATCTCATCAAGCAACGCTAACGCTATGTCAAATGGTTTTCTCAAAATTCCACCCCTGACAAGTTGATCAGTGACACCTTTGTTGACAATGTCAAGACTCCGAAAGAAATTTTTCAATAAGACATTATCCGGCAAACCATGATTAGGGCATTTGAGAAGTAACTTTTGAAACGTCAGCCATATTTCATGAATGTCTTCACCCTCAACCCTCTTGAAGTTCTGAATGCTATCCCTTAACTTCAGCATCTTTGAGGGAGGAAAAAATCTTTCATAAAACACTTTCTTGAGCTTTTCCCAAGAAGTCATGGATTCCCTTAGTAACTTATTTAACCACTTTGTTGCCTCCCCCATTAGCGAGAAAGTAAACAGACACAATCCGACTGACTTTTGAGTGATATTCTTGAATGAAAATGGTCCACACACATCCATAAAATTGCGAATATGTTCATAAGGGTCCTCATGAGCATGCCCTCTTTAAGAGACCCTTCATTTGCAATATCTGCAACATAGTACTGGTCACATGAAACACACATTGCCTACGGTTGGAGGCAAGCGAATATCACCAGCATTTCCTACTAGATCCGCGTTTACATAATGTAGGTCCCCGATGTCATCATTCTTCCCAAGTTGACCTGCATTGCTCCCATTCGAACTCATTTCTTCATCTGTTTTAGAGCAACCAACAAGAACAAAAGTAAGAAAATTTTACCACAACAAAATTAGTCAACAAGAATACTTCAATAAAAGAATTCTAAACACCACTCCCAGCACCGACACCATTTTTGATAACGCTCAACTACACTTCTTTTGATTCAAAGTATAGGCGGTCGCTAACAAGTATAAACCCAACGATGAGTTGGGATCGTCCCAAAGGGAGTGATACAGTGAAGAATTCAATTATGAAGTAAAGACCTGTTCTAATCTTTTGTAAGTATAAGGAATCAAGCAACATAAACTAAATCAACAGATTTCAGTGATCAATATCAAATGGGGAGATTTAGTAACCAATTGTAAAAAGTGTACAACTTAACATGAGAATTTAACAATTACAGATCAGACCTTAGGAATGTGATCAGTTGAATGTTAATTTCGCGTAATGGGTAATCGTGGATTGTTTAAAAGTGTTGAATTTTAGTGGGTAGGCTAGGTTTTGGATACATTAGTCATCTCTAAATCAACTATTATGTTTCAAGCTTCTAATTACCAAACAACCCAATTCCTTAATATACCGACTTTCTCAAGATGGGTTTGTAAAGATGCAATCAAACCCACTTTCTCAAGCTGGATTTTAAAGACGCAATCAATACAATTATCTATCAACTTTTCTACTCTAATACCTCTTTCTCAAGCAAGTATAGACAACTAAGCTAGAATTGAATTTGCAACTTCAATTCTTAGATTTAAACCTGAAAAAATGATTGAACCCACTTCAAAAGAACAAATAGATCAACAATTATTAACACCCATTAGCTAATAAGGACATTCGACTACATGATCACACCCTTAAAGTAAGGGGGTTTGGCCAAACAAAATGGAAAATAACAAATTGTTACCAAATAGATTATCCATCCTAATTTGCTAATAATGTGCAAATACCTAAATAATGAAATGAAGCTAGAATCCCCAAATCTCTAATTCTCAAAGTATTGAGAACAATGTGTGAAAGTGAAAAATTATCAAAAAATTGGAATGCACAATGTGGGAACTCCTATTTTTCTTTCAAAAATTATAATTATACGTTCCCAAAAATTTAGCACAGAGTCAACTCGGTGAAGTAAGTCAAGATCACTGAACCATTCGGCGATCCGCCAAGTCACTCTTCTCCTCTCTTTTCGGCTTGAATCCTCCATCAATTTGTTTTGGAAAGTATGGTGAGCCTGATCGCTGTCGCCGATCCGTTCGGCCGAATCACCATTTTGCTCGGCAAGTTGGTTTATTATGTGAGCTACATTTCTGGAACTTTAGGCGAGCTGGAGGCCCACTCGGCGAATTGTCGAGTGGCTTTTGCAAGCTCCAACTTCTCTTTTCTTCAGTGTTCTAAACGTTTTTGCTCATTTTTGCATCATAATGTCCTTGCTTCACTCTTAAGCCTTCATTGTTGCATATTAACATATTATCATCAGTTATGAGCATAAAATATGCATTGAGGACACTATATCATTGAATAATAAGCCCTAATTGGGTCAAAATTCCCGAATCATCAATGATCAAGGATTTGAACTAGAATCCCCTTATAGGATAGACTGTCGTTTAATCTAATACTCTCAGTAGGCACATTAAGTGCAGGATCACTCCAAGAACTTCTTTAGCATATAAATATAAAACACTAGATGGATTGCTTCTAACTAGGAGGGTAGCTCCAACTCTTAACCTACATTACCAACCCTCTTGGATTACTGTAAGGACCAATGTATTGTGGACTGAACTTTCCTTTCTTACCAAACCTCATTACACCCTTCATAGGTGAAACTTAAGATATACCAATCATCACCTTCAAACTTCCAAATCTCTTCTTCTAACATCAATATAGGATTTCTGATGACTCTACAATGTTTTCAACCTCTCTTGAATTGTCTTCACCTTCTCCGTGGCTTGAATAACAAATCTGGTCCTTTCAACTTAGACATGCCAACCTCAAACCAGCCAATAGAAGATCTACACCTTTGCCCATATAGAGCCACATACGGAGCCATATAAATATTGGAATGGTAACTATTATTATATGCAAACTCAATAAGAATCAAGAGGTCATCCCAATCACTTTTAAAATCCAAAACACAAGGTCTCAACATGTCCTTTAAGCTCTGAATTGTTCTCTCAACTGAGTATCAGTCTGAGGATGATAAGTAATACTAAGGTTCACCATCGAACCCATACCTTTCTAAAATGACTCCCAAAGTTGTGCGGTAAACTAAGCAACTCTATCCGAAATAATGACTAGGGAACTCCATACAGTCAAACTATCTCCCGAATGTATAGAGTTGCATACTCCTCTACTATATTAGTAGTTTTTATTGGTAAGAAGTTGGTTGCTTTGATCATCCAATCCACAATCACCCAAATAGAATCATGTTGTTTGTGAGATAGCGGTAAACCAGTAATGAAATCCATATTAATCATCTCTCACTACCATTATTGAAGGGGTATAATCGGAGCTATACCATATGTCCTTCGATGCTCAGCCTTGACTTGCGGAAAATTTAGGCACTTAGAAATAAACTCATCAATTCACCTTTTCATGCCACTCCACCAACAAACTGCTCTCAAGTCATGGTATATCTTGGTGGCACTTGGATGAATCTAATATAGGGAACTAAGGACTTCTTCCATGATTCTAATCGGGAGTTCATCCACACTTGTAACACACATATTACCTTCAAATATCAATCAACCATCTCCCCCTTGTGCAACGACCATCACTTTCTACTTATGCGGGTTTGCCTTCAACTCAACTAAAATAGGACCCTTGTTTTGCTTCTCCATTGTTTTTGACACTAATGAGGATTCTGCCCCATTAATCATGACCACTCCACCTTCACTAGAATCTAACAAATAGACTCCCAGACGAGCAAGTCTGAGAACTTCCTTAGGTAATTATTTCTTGCCTTCCTCGACATGAGCAGTACTCCCTATGGACAACCTGCTCAAGGGATCAATAATAAAATTAGCCTCACCCAGAAGGTATAGAATACTCATATCATAATCTTTGAGTAGTTCTATCCATATCCTTTGTCGAAGATTTAAATCCTTCTAACTGAAAACATATTAGAGACTCTTATGGTCGGTGAACACATCCACATGAACGCCATAGAGATAGTGATGCCATGTATTGAGAGAATAATATTGTTTCCAACTCAAGATCATGAGTCGGATAGTTCTTTTCGTGAATCTTAATTTGTATGGAGGCATAGGCTATAGCCTTAACATTTTGCATCAATACATTAGAAAGCTCAACTATGGACACATCGCAATATATTAAAAAAACTTTATGACCTGTGGTAGGGTCAACACTGGAGCAGTAGTCAATTGAGTTTTCAATTCCTAAACATTTTCTCATAAGCATCGGACCATTGAAACTTAGATGATTTCTGAGTCAACATAGTCAACAAGGATGAAATATATAAAAACCCCTTGACCAATCTTCATTAGTAACCATCCAATCCCAAGAAACTCCTTATATTAGTTGGAGACGTGCGACTAGGCAAACTATACACTGCTTCATTCTTTTGAGTGTCAACTCGAATTCCTTAACCAGACACAGTGTTGCCTAAGAATGCCACATATTCAAGCAAGAACTCACACTGAGAAAACTTGGCATATACATAATTAATAATACGATAATGAACATGTCGAGATAGTGCTTAAATACTCTGCTCATAAGTTCCATGATTGATGTAGGAACATTAGTTAAACTAAAGGACATAACAAGGCACTCATAATGACCATAATGTTTCCTGAATGATGTCTTCGAGATGTCACTTTCTCTTACATTAAATTGAAGATAGCCAAATCTGAGGTCTATCTTAGAAAACAAGTGGCACCCTAGAGTTGGTCAAAAATGTCATCAATTATATGAAGGGGATACATATTCCTTATTGAGACCTTGTGCTACTGGCGATAATCAATACAAATCCTAAATGAACCATAATTCATTCTCACAAATAAGACTGTATCGCCCCAAGGTCAGACACTTCGATCGGATTAAACCCTTATCAAGAATATATCTCAACTTCTTTTTTAGTTCTTTTAACTCAGTTTGAGCCATAATTTGAGCCATTCTATATACAGAATAGAAATGTGTTGAATATCAGGAAAAATATTTATTCTGAAGTATATTTCTCCTCACTAGGGACTCCGAGAGGATTCTTTGGAAAGATCTCTAGGAACTCACTCACAACTAGAACATACTGAATAAGCGGTGTAAACTAGATTCATTAACTCATTCTAAGTGATATATGCACCCCTTAGAAACTAAATTTCTTGCCTTAAGGTATGAAATAAAACGGCCTTTAGGATTTGTTGAACTACTTCTCCACTATAAAACTGGCTCACTAGGAAGTTCAAACTTGACTACTAAAGTTTTGCAATCAATTGAGGCATAAAAAGCATCAAGCTAGTCCATACCTAGAATAACATCAAAGTCCACGATATCTAGCTCAAGTAAGTCAACCATGGTGTCCTTGTGATTGAAGAGATGATGCAATCACAATATACTCTTTCTACTATAATAGACTCACCAACAGGTGTGAAAACACTCAAGGGCTCAAGAAGTTGTTTGAGGGAAATTTCAAAACTCAAGGCTACATAAGGAGTCACGAAGACACAGCTAGATCAAGTAAGTCATAAACATAAAAAGTAAACTGTTTAAGCATACCACTGATAACATCAGTTGAGTTCTCCTGATTTTGGCGACTAGCTATAGCATACAGATGGTTAGTACCTCCGCCTATTCCTAAAGTAGCTCCTCTGTAGGCATTTGTATCTGTGGGAGCTTCTGAAGAAGATTGGGCTCTATTGCCCCATTACCCTGCCTGTTCTTATGACATTCTCATATAAAATGACCCATCTTACCACACATGAAACAACCATTGGAGCCACCATGAGATTCTCCTTGATGGGTCTTACCATACTTATCACAAGATGGGCTCCAAAACCCCTGTGCCACACTGCCCCGAGACTAAGTATCCTGAGCTCAGAAATTTTAAGAACTCTGATTCATGTAATCGTTCTTATTTCTTAGCACTAGCTAAAGATGGACAGGTCTAGATGACCTCTGCTAAAAAGATGACCGATGTCCATTCTCGGTCTTTTGGTGGCCAGTCTCATTACTTGTTGTCTTGACCCTCTTGTTGCAAATCTCTTCTCTAACTTTAACTTATCCTTCTCAACCTACTAGACATGAATCATGAGTCTAGCTATGCCCATGTCCCCTATAAATATAACTTCTTAACCTTTCTTGTTGTATAGGTGGGATAGCACGGGCACGAACAAACCATCCCGCTCCTTATATCCGGCACCATCTCTGGTGCATAGTGGGATAGTTGAGTAAACTTGAGACTGTACACCTGCACACATATCACTTCCTGTTTTAGATTTAGGAAATCTCTCATTTTAACTTCTCTTAGTTCTCGGGGAAATAAGCAACACAAGAAAGCATCCTTTAACAAAATGATGCGTAAGCACGAGTTAGAAGAAACTTATATGGAGTTGAACTCTATCGAACGAACAGGAGTAAGAAGAAAGTGAAATATTCCTAAATTTTGAAGCCTCTCAATTATAGATGTGGGGCACTTCACACTAATAAGAAGGACTCTATAGAAACAACTTCATCGACACACTAGGACTCTTGAACTTCATGCTCTAACAATAACTTTGTCACACCCCGAGCCTATACCCTGGACATGGCCAACACTAGAGAACAATTTCTAATCCCTAAGCAAATCCTTAGCCTTGTTGACTACCTAGCGGAAGACTAACTCAAGCCATATTAGGCTTAAAACATATATTTATATAAACATAAACTCAATTTGAGTGTCTGAAGT
>JAJOOR010058367.1:0-12229 GCA_036250505.1 Solanum acaule | reverse complement strand
CATGTTATAAATTTGGTCATTGCATCAGTTAGCTCAGTACTCAGTATTTTCAGTATCTATATCATGTCCAGATTATTTCATTGCTTTATTGCTTTGTTTAGTTATATGTTATTTTAGCTTTACTCTATCCTGCATGCTCAGTACCTTTCAAGTACTGACACATACGTGCGCTACATCTTCTCGTGATGTAGGTTCAGGTTCTCAGCATCCAGATCACGCATAGATCGGTTCCCGATCTCCAGTTCAACAGCATCAATGGTGAGTCCTCATTCTTCGAGGACTAGTGACATGTTTATCTTTATCGCTTTTAGTCTTTAGTTTCAGTTTTTCTAGACCTAGTTGGGGTATGTCCCAACATTTCTAGTTAGTTTAGAGGCTTATTTCAGACATAGTTAGATTCAGCTTAGTATTTTGAGTTTGATATTTCTTTTGTATTAAACTCTCAGATTTGATATATTCAATTATAGTATATGGGTATTCCCCATCTTTTCAGATTTATTTATGATTTAGCTTCCGCATCAATTTATTATCTTTAGTATGCTCATGATCATGCCAGAAGGGTTAGCTTGGGATCACTTGTGGTCCTAGGTCCCGTGTCTGCGTCTCGAGGGTAGCTCGGGGCGTGACAATAATTGTTGTGGAAGGATTTTAACCACCTAATCTACCTTATGAATGATTGAATGTATGAAGTGATAGAATCACATGAGTTATGATAATATCCATGTCTAATGTTTGAATTCTAGATGTGTTGATTGAATGTGAGTTTTGAACCTTGAAAGGGCAAAGTATGTCATTATGCAGTTTTCTATGAAACCTATGTGATTGTATAAATGATGCTTTGAGAGTAAAGTAACCATGTTGTTGTGTTGTTGAAAGAAAATTATCATAGGTAGGTTTTCTCACATAGAATGATTTTAGGTTGAAAGGTTTGCTCACCTTAAATGAATCTAAGTCAGACTATGAGATTTGATGAGGTTGGAGGTGATTCCTCAAAGACCTTGTTATGTGAGGGATGTGAGGTTATTTCCCTTATTCCTAAATAAATAAACATGAGGTGATTACCCATTTCATGATATGTGAAGTGTGAGGTGACTTCCCTTAATATATAGCTTCTAAAGCAATGCAAGAGGTGAATATCCATTAGCCTTTAATGTGGTATAGAGGAGATTACCTATATCATATTATGACGGACATGGAGTTGAATACCTATGATCCTTATAAAATGATGTGGAGGCAAATAGCTACATTACACCATATTAGGACATGGAGGTGAATACCTGTGATTCCTTAAAATGAACATGGAGGAGAATACCTATGATTCCTTAAGTAAGGCAAGAGGTGAATACCCATTAGCCTTCATAATGGGCATAGAGGTGAATCCACTTTGACTTGAAAGAAAAGTATGTTTAGTGTGAAGTATGTCATGAACAATGAATTATGTGGATTGTAGCTTGAAAGGCCTTCCATGATATGTACAACTTGAGGTGATTCCTCTTGTCCATGAAAGATAAACTAACGATGAGAATTAAAGATGATGAACATGAATGATGGCCTAAAGTGGTTTACTTAGCATGGATGAAATTTATGGGGTCTTATTCATGTCTTGCACAAGTATGCTTTGAGGTTATTTATGAAGTGTTTCTCTTATGTTATGAAGACCTAAGTATTGAATATTCTTTTGAATATGTTGTATCTCTTATGATTATGAATTATGTCTTAGTTGACTAATGCTTATGTTATGCGTATGTTGATGATGTATGCTAGCTATCATATTTAGTACATTTTGTACTAACGCATACTCTTGCCTACATTATTATCAAATTTAGGATCCGGGGACATTGAGTTTCATCCCCGTGGCTAGGTTCCTAGTAGAGCAAGGAGTGAATACTTGGTGAGTCCTCATAGCACCGAGGATTTGATCACCTTTCCATTATGTTTTTCATTTTTATGTTAGAACTTTTGTATGGGCAGCGTCCCAAAGACTATTGATGGTTTAGATGAATTGAGACAAGTTTTAAAGATTTCCGCTTCCATTTATAAAAGACTTTGATTGTATGGAAAATGTATTAAAATTTCCGCATCATTTCTATTAATTTATGTTATGATATGCCAAGGGGCTTGTATGAGGCCTCTCAGGGTCCTGTAGGCCTTGTTACATATAAGGGGTACCCTGGGTCGTGACATTAAACACCTTATTCATCAAATCCATAAATCTGGTAGGAGCATTGGTCAAACCAAATGACATTACCGAAAACTCGTATGACCATACCTAGTTTAAAAAGACGTCTTAGTAATGTCAGCTTTCTTCACCCTTAATTGGTGGTAAACCGACTGGAGGTTGATCTTAGAAAAGAAACTTTCTCCTTGCTATTGATCAAACAAATCATCTATACCTGGAAGAGGATATTTGTTCTTGATGGTAACCTTATTCATTTTTCGCTAGTCAATGCACATACAAATTGAACCATCTTTCTTTCGAACAAACAAACCCGGAGCACCCCATGGAGAGATACTCATTAGGATGAAACCCTTATCCAACAAATCTTTCATTTATTCTTTCAACTCCTTATGTTCTATTGAGGCCATACGATAAAGAGGAATAGGAATAAGTTGTGTCTATGGAAGAAGGTCAATATTAACGTCTATTTCCCTTGCGAGAGGAACACTAGGTAAATCATCAGGAAACACTTTTAGAAACTTATCAACAATGGGGCCCAACTCAAGAGTAGGTGTTTCGGAATCTCTATCCCTAACATGAACAAGATGGTATATTCAACCCATAGAAATCATTTTCCTAGTTTTAATAAAAGAGAAAAAATGACCTTTATGCATAGAATTTCCCCATTTCCACTCTAGGATGGGTTCATTAGGAAACTTAACATCACTACTCGGGTTCCACAACCAATAGAAGTATAACATGGATGCAACCAAACCATACAAAGAATAACATTGAAATCTAACTATAAAGCTCTAGAAGATCAACATAAGTGACTCTATGGGATAAGGATACGGGAAAATTCTCTTAGCCACAATGGATTCACCAAAAGGAGTAGAGATAGAAAAAGGATCTTACAACACACCTAGAAGAACATCAAACCTCATATCCATATATGGCGTCACAAAAGATAAGGTAGCACCGGGATCAAGCAAAGCATAAACATCTAGATGGGAGACTTTCAACATATCGGTGACCACATCCGGAGAACCCTCTTGCTCAACACGAGTTTGAACTGGATAAAATATATTTTGCTTCTGACTCCCACTAGAACCGCACTAAGGGTAAGTTCATTAAGGTATTGTTTTATATAGCCTTCTAAATAATCAGAGTTTGAGTTGGTCAATGAGTATCTCAATCATTCTTATCAACAGAGTGGCAATCCCATATCTTATAATCCGTCTTGCCACGACAAAAACATGCATTCAAACCGGCTAGGCATTTACCCTCATGATTTCTTCCGCACCTAGCACAAGTACACAAAGAAGATCTACCACCACTTCCTCCTTGAGGTATAGGGTTAGAGACCCTATATTCGTTGAATTTAGGAGCCAAAGCATTGGATGAAATTTGACCGGATAACCTTTGTCGAATCTTAGAGCGACCATGTCCATCAGACCATGAATGTACAAAGTCATCATCATTGGTCTTGGCCCTCTTTGACTCCCTAGACTTTTCCTTAAGTTTATCAATTTTGATGTGTTGCACATGAACCATTAGATGAGAAATGTCCATATCATGGATGAGCATGGTGGTACGACATTCTATAACCACCATCTCAAACACTCCAGAAACAAAGTTACTCATCCTTGCCCTAAGATCGGCAGCCATACTAGGAGCATATCGACGTAATTGCGTGAACTTCAAGGCATACTCCTTCACACTTATATCTCTTTGAAGAAGGTTGATGAATTTAAGTACCTTTGCCTCCATCATCTCAAAGGGAAAGAACCTATCAAGGAAAGCAACCTTAAAATTTTCTCAATAATGAGGACCCGCATCAACGTCTCTCTCTTCCATCCATTGGTTGAACTAAACTTGAACAACACCAATAAGCTCATTAGTGGCCAATTCCATCTTTTCCACCGACATCACTCCCATGATCATCAACACATTATACACCTCATCAATGAGTGCTTGAGGAGCTTACTCAACCGTGGAACAATGAAATTCTAGAGGATTCTTTCTAGTGAAGTCTCTCACTCTAGTTGTCACTGCACCCACATTTGGGGTTCACAGGGACCACAACCTCCCTATTGGCTTGAGCCGTCATGACTTAAGCCAACACTTATAAAGCAGCCCTAAACTCCACATTAGTCACTTGCTAGACAAGGGGTCGACCAAGACATGAGTTGCTTTTTGAGGATCTTGAGGAGCTTCTCATTCCATATTCTCTCCCGTATTTCTTCTATCATATGCGCTTCGAGTGGTCACATCCTAAAAAGCATCGGATAGGGATTAGGAGAGAGACATATAGAGTTAAACTCTATTGCACGACTGTAGACTTACGAAAGATGAGGAGTTTCCTTAAGATCCTATAGCCCATTTATTCATAAAGGTGGTACGCTTCACACTCATGAGAAACACTCTACTCGATGTGGCTTATGAGACATCCTAGGACCTTTCTAAACTCTATGCTCTGAATACCAAGTTTTTCATGACTCAAAGTACACCCAAGACGTGACATGGCATATAAGACCCTGAGAGGCCTTACACAAGCTACTTTGCATACGTCATACAAGATAACAGAAAACAAATTTTTAAAAGTAGTATTTCATATAAAAGAATTTGACAAAAAGAAACAGAAGTCTAACATAGGTCTCAAGACATTTATTACATCAAAGGAGTGATTGGAATGTAACAAATACATCACATACAACATTCTAAATGAAAATTCCACAAAAGAAATAAAAAAGTCTTAGTCCTCAGAACATGAGGATTCACCAATCTTCAATGTCTATAAGGGATCACTAGCCACGAGTATGGGAGGTAGAAGCATTGGACCCTACATAAGTGAAACAATGTTGGCACAAGTATGTGTTAGTACATGGAATGTACCAAGTATGATAGCAATGCATAAGAGTTATAAAATCATGTTAAAATGACTTTATATGACCTGCAATGATAAAGCTAAATAATAAAATTACATGTTAGAAAACATAAGTCTTAACCATGGTCAATGCAAGCTAAACATCCTTAAAACACATTTGAAATACTTTTAGAAAGAACCTTAGTTCATTATTGTGGGAGATTTACCTTTAACCGACATAGACCATGTGGGCTATAACATGGAATTCAGTGTCTATCCCATACCGAAAAGAGATGTTCTTATATGTCAGGGTAAGAACCATGAACTTTAGCTAAAGTTGATCCACTAGCTAATGTCTATGAAAGACAAACCTAAGGTGGCACATAGATATGGTACATGGGTAATCACTGCTATTCCACACGATACAAAGCATAAATCTCACAGAATAGTCGTAATTTTACTTGTCATATTATCCATGGAATCGCACAATCAAGTAGCCAATTGAAGCAAGAGTTCATTAGAATAGCTCCTTGATGATTCAACTTAGGTGAGAAAATAGTTCAGTCTTATAAATCTTATTTGTGAGAAAACCCTTTCACAATCATATTTTGAGTAGAATGTGAGAAATCCTTTCGCAACAACAACCAAAACATTGAGGCATTAATCTCAATTCAAACGTAAATCATTTATCAATTTCATAAAGAAACATGCATATCTTCATTAAATCATCTTCCAGAATTCAAAAGTTTCATTATGTGATCAAAATCTAGAAATTACGGATCATGCATGGGTTCATGTGAATTCAACTTAAAAATAGACAATTAACTCAATTCATGTATAAAAAGACATAAAACAATCAATTGAATCATAATTGAAGAGAAACCATGTGATTGAATAAAACCCTAACTTCAATTGGAGATTTTAACTTGCAAGATTGGATAATTTAGGAACCCTATGGAGTAAAGGACTCCATAGGTGAATGCAGTAATACCTTGATGTTAAAAGTCCAGAACCAATGGTGAATTGGAAGACCTGATCTTGAATTCCTATACTTCTTCTTCAAGCTTTAGACAGATAAATTTTTGGGGAAGAACTATGAGGGATTTGGGGAAATTTGAAGAATGATTTAGAGTAGTTTGATTTTAGGCTTAAACAACTTATATAGAGTCTAGGATTAGGATCAAAATAACAAAGTTTAGGCATAAATCAAATGAGGAGAAGACTAAAAAGCCCTTTAAATATAACTGTTGACCACCTACTATGGTTGGACCTACCCTAGAAGGTTCTATGGACCGTACTGGTCAATCGTAAAAAGTGATTAGAGACTCTAAATTTGGTCAGCAATCGACGCAACCCATGTACGGCTAGTAGGTCTTTCTACGGACCGTACATGATAACCTTAGAAACCAACTTTAAACTTTAAAATTTCACCAAGTATGGGGTGACCTACTAAACCTAACTACGACTCATCAAAGGAATGACAGACCGTTCTATTGAACCATCAAAATGGTACTGGGACTTGTTTTGAAACAATTATGTTCCCACTACCTATGGTTGCCATTTACAGCCTGTAGGAGCTACTACGGTTCATAGGTGGATCCGTAGACAGAGACACCAGCCCAAAACTGAAGTTTTCCTTTTCTGCCAAATCTGAGGTGTTGCAAGCCATAATTTAGGAACTTCTATATCTTTTGGCTAAACCTCCACCATGTGTCATGCAGAACTTCACCTCGCAGTTGCTTGTGAGAGACTATCTCATCTTACGTTTACAACTCTTTTGCTTCTGGGAAAAATCTCTCCATGAAAGCTTCCCTCAATTCTTGCCAAGTTCTGATCAAGTGATGTGGTAACTCTTTCAGCGTATTCGTTTCCTCCCTAGTTAGAGAAAATGGGAACAATCTATGTCTCATCACTATTTGACTAACTCCAAGAATCTCAACCGATTTCCAAATAACGATGAAGTTCATCAAGTGTTTATTTGCATCATCACCGGTCGTACCTCTATACAACCCCTTCAAGTTCAACTGAATCATGGTGCTGGTGATGGTAAATTTGACTCCTTCTATGTAACACCTCAAATTCAGGAAAGGGAAATATATTCATTTTGCAGCCATTTGGCAAAGTATCCCGAGGACGCCGAATAACTCAGCGATCCGCCAAGTAGACCCACCTCACCCTTTTGGCTTGATATCTAAGTTTAATGTTCTGTAACTTTGGGCGAGTTGGATTCCATTCGACGTATCGCCAAATTCAGCCCCCTATCGCCTAATTAACCTGGTCCAAGAGCTAGTTTAGTGTAAATTCGGTGAGCTTAAGGCTTTCTCTATAAGTCACCGAGTGGCCCTTGGCGTGCTCCAGCGGGTTTCAATTTCTGTTTTTAAGTGAGGGACTTCTGGGTCTTTTCAAATTATTTTAATTCAATACCATGACGTTTTACCCTTCACCTAAAGACCTATATAAGAGTTTTACCCCAAATTTACCCCAATTTTAAATGATTCTCTCACAACCCTAAAAGATGAACAGGTCTGCTCTCCAAAATATTTCTCTCTAGAACATGAAGGACAAGAAGGGTTCAACCTAGGATGTCAAGGCAAGTATCAATTCCTCCATTAAAGATTAGCAATTGGATTCAAGGTATGATATTTTTAATTTATAGATTCCTTCCATTCATGGAGTTCCAAAATTCTCCTATTTCCAAAGTTAGAAATCCAAATTTGAGTTAGGGGTTTCTTCAATTGTCATGGGTTCTCTTGATTGTTAATTTAAATGATTGAATTGTGATCTTTTATACATGAATTGATGAAATACTATGATTTCATGATGATTTACCCATGAACCCATGTAATCCCCATGTTTTTATGTTATGAGAATATGATGTGGGATTTTGATTATGAAGGAAGAGTTTTATGAAATTAAGCATGTATTCAAAGAATTACACAAGTTTATGATGAAATACATATCTAACCCATGTTTTCTAAGATATTTGAAAGTAATTTTTGAACATTGAAAGGTAAATTATGGAATTATGCATGTTCATATGAATTCTATGCAAATGTTTTAAGGATGCTTTGAGATTGAAGTATCAATGATGATGTTGTTGTTGTGTTATTGAAAGGATTTTCTCATAAGCACATCAAATCATAATTATGGAAGGTTTCCTCACATAATAAGGATTATAAGGTTGAAAATTTTCTCACCTAATTGAATCAACTATTAAGAGTTATCCTAATGACTTAGCATGGATTGGTTATTGAATGATACCTTTACATGGCTAATGACTTATCTTGGATTGGCAAGATGATGTGCCCTTCCATGGATAATAATATTAAGTAAGAAATGACTCTTCTGTGGGATTTATGCTTAAGCACAGTGAGGATATTGAGATGGAAGCTACCCCGTTAGTAGAGGCCAGGTTTCTAGAAGCAATATACTTATCCCTTACCTATGTGCCCCCATAGGATGATTGTCTAGATAGACTTTAGCTAGTGGTTCCACTTAACCAAGAAGTTCATGGTCCTTACCTTGGCTAGTAGGACAACCCTTTTCGGTGTGGGTGACACCGGGGGATCATGTTATAACTCTCGTGGTTTTTATGTCGGTTAAGGCTACTTCCCACATTAATAATGAAGTAAGGTTACTTCAAGAAGTATGTCTTATCTTTTCAAAGACTTGAATGATGTTAGCTTGCATTGACCATGTTTTATGACTTATGTTTTCTAACCTGTTTATATCATGTTTTAGCTTGGTCAATTGAATGTCATAAAATTTCCCATTTTAGCATTATTTAAATATTGTATGCATAGCTATCATACTTGGTACGTTGTTTTGTACTAACGTATACTCTTGCCTACATTTCCACAAATAAAATAGGATTCGATGGTCAGGGTCATCAGTTTCGTGGCTAGTGGTCGATTTTGAGGTTCCTGAGCTTTGGTGAGTCCTCATGCTTCGAGGACGGACTTTAAGTGTTCTTAATTCTTTATTATATTCCAATTTTTGACATGGCGCATGGACTAGGCCCAATTTCATTCGATTAATTAGATGGCTAATGAGACAAGTGTTTTAAACTCCGCTTCTCTTATATAAAACTATTAAACTTGATATGTTGTTTTACTTAATTTGTTCTATTTAATATGTTATGAATGCTAAGTGGCTTGTATGGGGTCTCTTAGGGTCTTTTATGCCATGTTACATCTAGGGTGTACCCTTGGGTCGTAACAAACTTTGTAATTAGAGCACAAGGTTTAGAATGGTCCTACACTGTCTCATAAGACATATCGAGTAGAGTATTTTTTAGGTGTGTGAAGCGCGCCACATTTATGAATGAGAGTCTACAAGATAATTAGGAAACTCCACTGCTTTCATTACTCTAAAGTCATGCGATAGAGTTTAAATCTATAAGGTCTCTCTCTTAATCCTTACCCGATGCTCTATAGGATATGGATGCATGAAGAGCTTATGCTCAAAGGAATCTAAGAGAGAATGAGGAAAAAGAAGGTTCTCCCAAAGCTCCTCAAGTTTTGGTCGATCCTTTGGCCGAGAAAGTGACTAATGAAGATTTTAGGGCTGCTTTTCAAGTGTTGCCTCAAGCATGTAACACCCCATAGCTTAGTAGGTTAATTAGGGCTAAGTGAGAAGGTAACAAGTCAAGGGCAAAGGGCAAGAGCCAAGGGAAAGGGGCCAAGGTTGCCCCATCTTCCCAAGGCACTGCCCATGACCACGTGAGCCTTCACGGCTCGTGGTGGCCACCACACCCCGTGGTGGTGAGGAAGTAGCCTCCTCGAGGCTGCCCAACTTGACATCCTCTACACGAGTAACTTCACAGCTCATGAAAGCCTTGACTGGCCGTGGGAGGGGTCGTGAGGTTGACTTAGTTTTTAGGGGTTAAGGCGATTATTTCCTAGCAACTGGATCAGGACTACGAGAGACACCATGGCTCATGGTAGGCACCACGTGTAACTCCCCGAAAGTTAGTAGGTTAAACTAGAGCCAAAACGTGAGGGTTAACGTCAAGGGAGAAGGGCAAGATCCAAGGCAAAGGGCAAGGCCTAAGGGCCAAGGCTGCCCAAAAATTTCCTAGGCACTACCCCACTTCACGACTACCTCCATGGCTCGTGGTGACCACCACAACTTGTTGTGTGGTCTGTGGCAGGCTAGGCAGTGTGCCTTTTATGCTGCCCAAAGGAGGCTCACCTTCACGAGCCACTTCACGGCTCGTAGTGGAGACCACGGACCGTGGGAAGGCTCGTGGAATTGCCTTCACCTAATGGGGGCCTTGACAAGTTACCATGGCTACTGGTCAAGGGACATGGGCGCCACCACAGGCCGTGGTGCCCTTGACGGCTCGTGAACTTGGGCGTGGTCCCTGGCATCCCACTTTAAAGTGGGGGTTAATTTAGGTAATTCCAATTTTTAGGTAATTCCAATTTAGGTATTTATTAAATGGGGTCGTTTTGCCTTAGTTTTATACACTTATAAGCCTTTTTAATTCATTATCCAACCTAATCACCTCATTATTTTCCAAAACCCAAATTAAAGTCACAAAGTTCATCTTCTACAAAAAACTTCCTTGTCTAGAACTCAAGGAAGAAGAAGAGTAAAATTAGAGCTAGGGATTGAAGAATGAAGGATATTTCACTCAATTTCTTTGGAGAATCATAACTAAGGTATGGTAGTCTTTCATGCATGTATAGTTTTCATCCATGGAGTCACTCCAAATTCAATTTCAAAATTAGTGATTTCCCCAAAGTTAGGGTTTGACTTCAATCTTATGGGTTCTTTCCTAAAATGTTTTTAATGGTTGATTTATGATGAATTATGATGAATTCCACCAAGAAACCATGAAATCCCTAATTTCCCCAATTTGGATCTTATTATGTGAATTATTGATAATAGAAGGATGATATGAGATCATGCTTGTTATAGTTGGGTTACTTGAATTATGTTATCATCTATGTCTAATTTAGTATTTCTAGATGTGTTGACGAATTATGATCTCTGGTCTTTGAAGGGCTATGTATGAGAATTATGCATGATAATGAAGTTTGTGTACATGTTGTCGCACCACATTTCGAACTAGTCGAAACATTTCACAACATAGTATGGTTGTCACTCTGATTTTGGAAAAAAATGTTTTGTTTTTGTTTTAGAGTCGCCACCTAAATTTTAAGGAAAATATTAGGAAAACAATTTTTTATATATGTAAATGTAATGTCTATTTTGATTTGCCAAACCAGTGAGATTTCGAGTAAGGGTTTTGGTTACTCGAGGGGAAGGTGTTAGGCATCCCTCAGAGCCTATCCGAAGATAGTCCTTAAAATAAATTTAGGAAAACTTATTTATTTATTTTTGTTTTAAAAAATCAATGATAAGTAAATCCCGTTAGTTTAAGAAAGAGTAAAATACAAGGTACAACATATATACGTCTTATAAAATAGATTTGATAGTAGTATGCTTATCATAAATAAATAAATGTACTTAAACGTAGGATGAATTTATATATTAAAATAAATGTAGATGTATCATAGTAAACTTATCCTAAAAATATGTAGATGTTAAATTCGCGAAAATCTGTCGTTTTATTAAGACGTGAAAAGATTTAAGAAGCTGAAGCGGTGGATGTACTATTTTTTGGGGAGAGATGAAAAGCTTTGGGATTCAATTTAGGCAGTCCAATAGTTTGATCAGACAGTTAGGATAAATCGGGAATTAAAAGGGAAAGTTATATATATATATTAAAAAAAGGTATATATATATATATATATATATATATATATTAAAAAAAGGTGAATCATAATTAACTAGGACCGTTAAATTTAATCGTAGGGTTAAGATTTAAGCTAAAGAAGGAAAATCTATGTGCTCGCCTACGTGGCATACACGGATTGGCTGATTTAAGAAGACTTGGATTGCCAAATTTGCTCAAATTAAAGCCTTCTAAATTATAACCACTGTCTTTATTAAATAGTCATAATTTATTAAATTAAAAATAATTATTTTGCAAAATTAGCTTATTAGGTAAAATTAGTCATTCTTAAAATTAAATTAGTTTGAACTAATAACTGATTAATTAATTAAGCTTCCTAATTTTGAATAATGTCGAATTTTTTTTATCGTAACAATAGAAATATATTTAATTAGAAAAATTGAGTTAACTATTAAGAAAAATATTTATATGATGTAAAATTTAAAAATGAGAAAGTAAG
>JAJOOR010058366.1:0-15826 GCA_036250505.1 Solanum acaule | reverse complement strand
AAAAAAAAAAAAAAAAACAATAAATTGCGGTGGTCCTTACTATTGATATATTTTTTCATAATATATTTTTTCCAAAGGTATTAACCTTAAAATTTCTTTTATATTTTCCAATATATATTCTATGTATTGTATATCATGAGTTTGTTGGAATATTTTTGTATTTTCTTTTATCAGATTACTTAACAAAGTAATATCTACTATAGTTTGTTGCCAATACTCTAAATATTCTTGATTTATCATTAATCTGAATTTTGAATTTCTAAATCACTTAAATTGAATTCTGGAATTTCATCTATCTCGTACCATAGTTGATTCATTACTTGGCAAAAGTTTTTAGTGTTAATTTTTTAAATATATTTTTGGGAAATTGATAGTTGGAGGGAGAGTTAAATAAATGGGAGGGAGAACAATATTTTGGTGAAAAATTTAGGAAAACTATAAGGCCACACTTGTAAAATATTGTTATTATAATTATAAATATAGCACACTTTAAAAGTGTAGTCATGTGTGTAAATAGATGTTGCCAAGTATATTGAGAAGTAGTAACGCTTATAAAGTGTAGCATATACCACTAAAGAGCACGATTTATAACGTTGTCAATATTACCATGGTCAAAAGCTAAAAAATTATCGCTACACTTTAAAAGCGTACCCAAAAATATTTTAGGTAACACTTTACAAGCGCTGTCACGATTTAGTGTGAAATGTTTTAGCGCCAATTGATATTGTTCTTACAGACCTAACTTCTAAAATCAGTACCAGATCACCCTTGAAGAACTTATGTGCATTTCAAGCTTTTTGTCTATGCTTGAACCCAAAAGGGTGAAGGAGGTGCTTCATGAGGAAGATTGGATGCTAGCAATGCAAGAGGAGATAAGTCAAATTGAAAGAAGTAAAGTGTGGCATCTTGTTCCACCAGCTGAAGGGAGAAGAGTGATTGGAACAAAATGGGTGTATATGAATAAGCTGGATTAGAATGGAACAGTTACAAGAAACAATGAAATGATAGTGGTCCAAGGGTACAATCAAGAAGAAGGAATCGACTACGATGAGACCTTGTCTCCAGTACCAAGACTTGAAGTTATCTGATTGCTTATTGCCTTTGTTGTTTTTAATGAATTTACTCTCTATCAAATGGATGTGAAGAGTGCCTTCTTCAATGGATATTTGAAAGAGGAAGCATATGTAAAACCACCACGTGGCTTTGAAAATCTTGAGTTTCCTGATCATGTCTATAAATTAGACAAAGCCTTGTATGGGTTGAAGCAAGCTCCAAGAGAATGGTATGAAAGGCTATCCAAGTTCTTATTAGACCATGGACACACAAGAGGTAAATTCGACAACAAACTTTTTCTAAAAACAAATGAAAAATATTTGTTGATTGTGCAGGTATATGTAGATGACATACTTTTTGGATGTACAAATGGTCTAATGACTCAAGAGTTTATTAAACTTATGAGTGAGAATTTGAAATGAGAATGATGGGTGAACTTAATTTTTTCCTGTATTATAAATTAAGCAAACACCCATAGGTACCTTAATTCATCAACAAAAGTATGTGAATGAGCTGCTTAAAAGATTCAACATGAATGAAGCACCGAAAATTGATACTCCCATTTCTACTGCCACTAAGTTAGATATGGATGAAATAGGTTCATCTGTTGAGCAAAAGTTGTACAAGGGAATGATTGGGTCTCTCTTGTATCTTATGACAAGTAGACCTGATATCATGTTTAGTGTTGGACTATGTGCCAGGTTTCAAGTAAATCCCAATGAATATCATCTTAAATCTGTTAAAAGAATCTTTAGGTTCCTCAATGGAACAACTGATTTGGGACTCTGGTACTCCAAAGGAAGAAACTTCAATCTTGTTGGTTATGCATAAGCTGATTATGCTAGATATTTGGTCGACAAAAAGAGCACCACAGGTATGGCACACTTCCTTGTAACATGTTTGATATCTTGGTCCACCAAGAAACAAAACTCTGTAGTCTTATCCAGTGCTAAGGATGAATACGTGGCGGCTGAGTCATGTTGTGCACAATTTCTATGCATGAAACAACAATTGTTGCATTTTGATATGAATTTCGGTAGTGTTTTTATCTTATGTGACAATACTAGTGCCCTTAATATAGCAAAGAATCCTATGCAACATAAACGAACAAAACACATTGACATAAGAAACCATTCTATAAGAGACAATGTAAAGAAAGGTCACATATCATTAATGTTTTGCTCCAATAAGGAACACATTGCTTATATTTTTACCAAAGCATTAAGTAGGGAGCATTTTGAGAAAAATAGGATAGACTTGGAGATGATTAAGATTGAATAATATTAAAACCTCGCAACTCTACTTGTTCGTGTATTTTAATGTTCTTTACCATATTTATAAAGTGTATAATAAGTGATTTAGGGTCATAAGGGACCTCTAACACCAAGCCAAATTCAAAGCATTTATATCGGCTATGTTTTCGCATGAGTACATAGAAGGGTCTATGAGTCTTCAAACAACCATATCTCTTTGAATATTAAGAGTTAGGTGACCCATAACCTATCAAATTAAAGGTCTGTGAGTCTTCTTTCCAACACCAACAAGTTTGCATCAATCCTAGTTTTAAGTAAAATGTTATGACTGCATTACTAGAGACGCTCTAGCCTAGTAGCAGCTTTGCGGTGGCTCCGCATTACGGACCTCCTTGCCTGCTGGAATAAAACCCCAACTTCCAGCTCTTTTATTTATTTTTTAAGGTGATGTTTGTTCTAAAAACCATCAGGGAGTCATCTTAGACCTAAATGTGTAGAAAAATAATTTTTTCATAATTAAATCCTGTCTTTCACTCCTAAAATTTTACGCTCAAGAACTTCAAGAAACATCAAGACTAGGGTTTATCTTTCAAGATTCTCCATCAAAAATCCCTACTAAGGTATCTAAGGCTTCAATGAGAGTATTCCTTCTTTCTCATGCCTAAAGTAGTTTGATTAGTAAGAATTTCATAAGATTGTTAGAATAAAAGGTAGGCTTTTTATGAAATTATGATCTTTCTTCATAAATCTTGTTTTTATTATTTCACTTTGATTATGAAACATTATGGTACATATTTAGCATAATTTTTATGGTCATTCAAACCCTTATGGATTTTAAGCATGAAAACAAGCATGATATGAATTACAACCTAAATAAATGTTATTTTAAGATAAGATTCAAGATGATAAGTGGTTTTAATACCTATAAGAATTATATGAATATATGTTATTTTTAGAGGACTATTTAGTACCAAGAGGATGCAGGTTTAGAAAACTGAAGTCCCAAAACTACGAGCAAACGTAGGATTATGTTTTACCACTTTGTTGGTTGACCTTCTGGCTTGGAGGGACTCCGATTAGTGGATCCACATAGATATGATATGGTTGTATACTCTAGCACGTTATAGGGAAGCCCGCCCAGTGAGCTAGCTGTTGGACATCATGAGCTCACATGGTGTATGCCAGTTATAAGAAACTCTCCAATTATGCAAAGTTCATAATATGTTTTTAGGTCTATATGGTTCATTTAAAGTATTTTATTCAACGTATATGATTATGCAAGACTACTGAAAAAGAATCAACTATATGTATATGTACCTTTGAAAAGAGATTTTTATGATACTTGGTCATGCACTCCAACTATTTTCTCTTCAACCCTTTTATTATGCATATGATCTTTGAAATCTTATTTTATTCTATTGTTCATGATTCCTTAACTGATTATTATATTGTCCTCCCTTACTTATTCAGTACATTTATCATACTGATACATATATTACTCTGTCATGCATCCTTTTATAATGTAGATGTCAATATTCACACTCGAATTTGTGGCTAGTGAAGTTGTAGTACTCCCAGATAGCTTTTGATAAGCCCTCCTAATTTGGGGAAAACATTGTTTTAGACTGTCAACTTTTTTCCTTATTTGTCTTTATTTTGAGGTAGCTGGGGACCATGTCCCGCCATACTTATATTTTAATTCTAAAGTAGTAGAGGCTTTATTCCGATATTAATTATGTAGTCTCATGGAGTTTATTGAATTTTTTTATTAAGGATATGTTTTAGTTTCCACAATAGCTCATATGATATGCTTGATATGTTAAGTCAAGGGTTTGCCCGAGATCAATAATTGTCCTAGGTACCGTGTCTCAACTAGGGTGTAGACTCCGATTGTGACAAACTTTGTATCAGAGCACTAGGTTCAATTGTTCAAGGATGTCTGAAAATGTGCATCTAGTAGAGTTCCTTTTATGGGTGTGAAGTGCGCCACACTTATAAGGAGGAGGCTACGGGATATTTAGGAAATACTTTCTCTTCTTGCATACTCAAGATCGTGCAATAGAGTTACTCCCGAAGAAACATATACAAATTCATGCTTCAATCTAATTCTCTTTATTATTCATCATCGTTTAGGTTATAGTAGTCGTAAACCTCAATTCATACCTATAATGAGAGGAGTTCATTAATGTGCTTTAGCTCAACAATTTTAAATCTTCTGTCCTCATTTAACTGAATCATAATACTAAGCCAAATTTTTATATGAATTCAGATTCTTCTATAATTCTTTGTTACATAAAACATTCGTGAAAGGAGAAGATATATGTCCAGATCTTTTGATAGTATTATCACCCAGAAGATAGTGTAATTTAGGATGTTATGAGTAAGTAGTAGAATGATTCAAAATTAGAAGTGTTGAATCTAGATTTTTTTTTCCAAGAAGGTGGGGATAATGAATTATCAGAGTTTAGTATATATGTAGAAGTTGTGTACCCATTAAGTTAGAAAGAATGTGATATGTCTTCTGGTGATTATTACGTATTAGTAAGTTAATGTAGACCTCGTGGTAGAAGATAAAAGAAAAGTTGTTAATCGGGATGACTTAGATTTTGATTGAACTTGAAGAGAGATTATGATGCAAGTCATTAATAAAAGTTAAAAAATAGTTTAGAATTGATTGATCTGGATTTTTCTTTGTGATTCTCGAAAGGAACCGCTTGATGCTTATAGAGCTATGAATACAAGTTAGACATATGAATGGATAAGTAGCAATGATGTGTGAAAGGAAGATATGCAAATGTATTATAATTAGATAGGTTGTAATATTAAGATTGGCTACTATTAGTAAAGATTTTTATGGACTCGTGTAACACCTCAGATTTCGATCAGTTTTTAGTTTTGGGTTGACTTCAAATGACAGTATCTTTTTGCACAATTTAGGTGGCCCATGAGGTATCAAATTAAAGGTATTTGAGTCCTCTATTCAGTGCCGCCAAGGTTGTTAAATTCTGAGCTCAAAGTAAAAAGTTATGTTCCTTTGAGTGAAGCCTCTCTAGTTAAGGCTTTTCATCTATTTAAGGAAAAGGGTGTTTTGGTCTTTTCCTTACACCAATAGGCCTACCCACATTTTTCCTCACCCAAATCAGGGTCTAATCATATGCTAGGTATTTCTCACATTCCCAAAATGCTTAGGGCTTTTAAAAAGAGCATGTTTCAAGAGGAGAAAGGGAAGGGTTTCAAGCATTATTTCAAGAACGGAGGATTGCGCCAAGAATAAGTGTTCTTTCGAGGTATGTAAGCTTTTCACAGTGATTGGACATGTTATTCCTCATGCCATATATGTAATTCTTATATGAATTTTTTCTTGAAGTCGTTTGTATTGAGATTAGTGAGAAGTTCTTGGGTGTTTTAACTTCCTCCTTTAATAATGGAGGTTTTGAGTTCTTGAGGTGAAGGTCTTGTGAATGAGTGATGTTTCTTGATAGATTTTGTGTGGGATCCCATTGAATTTTTTATCGGTTTATGAATCAGAAAGAGTTTGGCAGAAGTTATTCGATTTTAGATGAGTTAGGATCTAAAATTGAGTAAGTTTCTAGGAAGAGGGGTGGGGCACCGCACTAGCCATATTGCCCAAATACTGGTCAGTAGTTTGGGTCCTGGAGTGCCCCGCCAGTAGTGCGCCCCAAACTGATTCCTCCACAACACTTTCACAGAAGCGATTTCTTTATTTCTCAACTTCTTGACTTGCCGGTCTAAAATCTCAATCAGGACTTCCTCATAAGAAAGATTCTCCTTAACTCCCAAACCTTCTAAGGGGACTATAGTTGTCGGATCACCAACACATTTCTTCAGCAAGGAGACATGGAAAACTAGATGCACCGATGCCAATTCATTAGGCAACTCAATATCATATGCAACCTTACCAATAAGCCTCAAAATCTGATATGGGCCTACATAACGGGGAATAAGCTTCCCTTTCTTACAAAAACCTCATTACACCCTTCGTGGGTGAGATTTTCAAATGGACCCAATCGTTAACTTCCAACTCAACATCTCTTCTTGTAACGTTGGCATATGATTTTTGTCGACTTTGGGCCGTTTTCACCCTTTCTCTTATAAGTCAAATTTTTTCCATGTCCTCATGTTCAAACTTGGGACATATTAGGGAATATTCACCCACCTCAAACCAACCTATAAGAGATCTACACCTCCTACCATACAATGCCTCAAATTGAGCCATACCAATACTCAAGTGATAACTATTGTTATATTCTAACTCAATCAAAGGTAAATGATCATCCCAATTACCCTTGAAATCAATCACACAAGCTCTCAACATATCTTCCAAACTTTGGATAGTACGCTCTGCATTCCCAATGGTTTGGGGATGAAAGGTCATACTAAGCTTGACACAAGTACCAAGACCCTTTTGAAAAGATCTCCAGAACTAAGAACTAAATTGGGTACCACGATTGGAGATTATGGATAAAGGCACTACATGAAACTTTACCATTTCCCTCAAATACAACTTAGCATAGTCCTCCGCCTAATAAGAAATCTTGATGGTAATAAAATGAGCTGATTTCGTCATTCGATCTACTATGACCCAAATCGAGGCAAACCAACAATAAAGTACATACTCAAATCTTCTTCGGTATATTATATATAGAGAGAAAGTTTTAGAACATAGAAAAATAAAGTTTTTTAATTAAAAAAAACTTGGCATTTCAAAAATAATAAATTAAAAGTTAAACCCCCGCTGTAAGTTAAGGGCAGTTTGGTCTTTTCCTAATTATTTTATCTTGATACTATGTCGTTTTTCCCTTACCTAGAACCCCTATATAAGTCATTTTAACCCCAAAACTTATCCATTCAAGTCATTCTCTTAAATTTACCAAAGAAGATCAAGTTCTTCCTCTCCAAAATATTTGTCTCTATAGAAACACTAAGAAGAAGGGTTCAGGGCTCTAAAAGCTCACACGAGCACGATCCCAATTTTTTCCCCTCTAACCCTAGATTCTGCCTCACGTAAAAATTGCCCCCAATTTTTTTACCTCTAACCCTAGCTTCTGCCTCACGCAAAAATGGCCCCTAAAACCCCGTTTGTTAATACAGATACCACAGCCAACAACACTATTATTGTGCAATTTAACCCTCCCTTTCAATTACCCATCAAATATTCTCGGTAGTCATAACTTCACCACCTCGAAGGCACAAGTGTCTATGCTTATGCACAAACATAATCTTTTTGGTTATCTTGATGGCACAATTGTTGCTCCTTCATTCTCACTTACATGAAACAATGAAAGCACTTTGAATCAAGCTTATACGAATTGGTTTCAACAAAATCAGTTGTCCAATACACCATATCAACATCGGTGGAACCTACACTTGCATCAACTATTGCAACAGCCACATCGGCACACAAAGCTTAGGAATCCCTTCACACTACCTTCGCCAATAAAGAACATACAAGAAGTACCAATCTCCAAGATCAACTAGATTGTATTACCAAAGATTCTAGGCCTCTCACTGACTATCTACGTGACATACATTCAATTGTTAATGAACTTGGAATCAGTAGAGCACCAATCACTGATGTGCAACTTAATGTGAGAATCCTCCAAGGCCTTGAACCCGAGTATAACACTATCTCTGCAGCCATACGGTCGCGTGAAACAATGATCACCTATGAAGAAGTTCATGAGAAATAGTTTGACCATGAGATCTTTCTTAAGCATGAAGAAGCCAAACGAACACCACCTATTATTACTACAATTGCTCAGAGAAAACAACCAACCACCTTCAATAAATAACATCAATTGAAAGCAGTTAAGTAATACCTCACGATGTAGCCAATAATGGAGTTACAAGACACCCTGAGACTCATCAAATACCGACCAGTAGCGCTCTCATAGAAATCAACAGCCCCAAAACAATGATGATTTCATCCAATGGTTGCTCCTTGGAGTTGCATCCATGTTTTTCTTCTCTATTCTAGATCTCATGTGTTTAATTTACCTTCAAAAGTTCCTGCATTGTCTAATCACATTTCATAGAGTGCAATCATCACAATATCAATCACAACATGACAAATAGTATAAAGAACACTCTCAAAACAATATGTAATGTGGGGAAATAATAGTAATTACACATATAAATATGTGCAAGACCAGTTCACATAGTTTGAATCTCACAAAGCAAAAAAACATCACAATAATCGTGACAAAAGGAGCACATTGGTAAAAAATGATTTATACTATCAACTTATCAAAGTCACCAATATCTTTCAAGCTAGCTAGTAAATCTCATTTTTCATGGATATTTACCTATAGAAATATGTTTCCTTAACAACCTTATATATGATGAAATGTATACAGTTTATATTCATGATTTAATACTATGATATCGTTATTGATTTTCAACGTGCTTTTATTGAACAAGACATAAGAATCCCCCCCTCCCACTCCGCTCCATCCCACACCTCTGAATTATGACAAAATTGTCAGATACACACAAATTATGTGAGGGTCCTATTATTTTTTAACTTAACTTTTCTATATTATTTATAGCCCTAAACTATTTTAGGGTCCTATTACCCTCTTAGCATATTTGTCAAAATTTCATGTGTTATTGAGTTTACACTGCTAAGTACACTTTTGCACTCATTTTTGTATTTATGAAACTACACGACTAATTTTGATACTTAAAATTTATTCTTAACAATTAGTACATGTTTTCTTTATTTAAAAAATTGTCGTATACTTGTAAAGTTGATACTTTGCACAAGATGGTTTAATTTATTTGGTATATAAAACTGACGCAAAAACTACAGTTACACAACAAATGAAATTGGGCCAAAATAATTCAGAGGTTTAAATAATATGAAATACTTAAATTTAGTGGGTAATAGCAACCTCATATAGATTAGAAATGTAAATAATACATAAAAGTTAAATTCAGAGGGATAATAAAACATTTCCATAATTTAAATGTGTAACCCATGGATTCGAGGAAGGAAATATTCCAGATTGGGGCCACCGATGGAGGCCACCTACGGACTGTCAGTTGACTTTGGGCCCGTCACTCAACTCTGTCAATGGGACAGTCATCTTTTAGTTTTCAGACCCCAGATTTTAGCCTTCTAACAACCAAACAATGACTAACAGGATGGACTGTCAGTTGACTTACGACTTGTCAGTCAGCTCTGTTGATAGACAACTCAACTTTTAATTTTCAGACACCAGATTTCAGCTCTCTGATAGCCAAACGACACCTGACAGGACGGACTGTTAGTCGACTCACAGCCCGTCAGTCAGCTCCATCGATGGGCCAGTCGACTTTTAGTTTTTAGACCCTAGATTTCAGTCCTCTGACAGCCAAACGACGACAAACAAGACGGACCCTCAGTCTACTCATGGCCATCCGTCGGCTCCACCGATGGGCCAGTTGAATTTTAGTTTTCAGACCCCAAATTTTAGCCCTCTAACAGCCAAACAATGTCAAATAGGATGGACCGTTAGTCGACTCACGGCCCATCAGTCAGCTCCATCAATGGCTAGTCGACTTTTAGTTTAGGGGTAATAGGGTCTTTTCCTAATTATTTTATCCCTAAACTATTTCATTTTGGTCAGTTTTAGTATATTATTCTAGTCAGATTTTACCCTAAACCATTATTCTCTAGAATTCACCAAGCTTAGAACAAAAAGGGAGAAAGAGGCGACTCAAAACCATTCCAAGAACGCAACAAGTTTGCTTCAATTCCAGCCCCAAAATCGAAAGATTTCTCTGTAAATTTCTTCTTCAGGTATGTGGGATTTCACTAGCGGATTCCTTTCTTCCACTATATTCCAAGAATTCAGTCAGATTCTTGATTCTCTATATCATGTTTAGACCTAGGGTTTCTCAAACCTTGCAGAATTGTTGTGAATTAGCTGTTATAGCATTCCTAATCAAATTATCATATATTCATGAAATCATTGCTTAGTTCTTTGCATGAAATTCAAAACCCTAGTTGTGTAGATTCTCCTAGTTCATGAATTACACTTGCTAGGTCAGTTTAAACAAATGTACATGCTCAAGTTTCGAATGTCACACTATCAGTTTATAAGTATTGGATTCTAAGATTTGTATGTCAGAACATTAAGCTATCTAGTATTTCAGTTATGTTGTTTATACACATTCCAGTTGGGAGTAGGCTTAGCATAGAGTTTGACTAGGGTTTAACATACCCTTATAGTCCAAGAACTACGTGCCCTCGTAGGTTTATATGTCCCCTTTATTGGGCATCAGATTTAGTAAACATGTAGTCATGCCTTTATACCCCTGGTAAGGTATATTAGTTCCTTAAGATGGGGCATATACATCAGACTTTATGTTTAGCTCATGTGGTTTTGTGTCAGTTGATAGTAGCTCCTACAGTCAGACTTTAGTGCATTTGACAAAGTTTTCAGTTATACTTCACCATTCGGTCTCAGTATGTTATGTTCAGAATTAGTACTTGGTCATTGAATTTAGCTCAGTCTCTGGTATATTCTCAGCACTTACATTTAGTTTAGATTATGTTATTTCTCAGTATGCTTGTTCTATTTATGTACTTTATTCAGCTATATTTTATATCCTGCATGGTCAGTACGGTCCAAAACTTATGCATAATCTGCGCTACATCCATTCATGATGTAGGTTCAGGTGTTCAGCATCCAGATCACGCATAGATTGGTTCCGAATCTCCACTTCAGCAGCTTTAGTGGTGAGTCCTCATACTTCAAGGACAACATACATGTTTTTTATATTTAGTCTTTCATTTCAGTTTCAGTTTTGCTAGGATTAGATGGGGGCATGTCCTAACAACTCTAGTCAGTTAGAGGTTTTTTCTGACATAGTATTAGATTTAGCTTTAGATTTGAGTTTGATATTTTTAGTTGTTAATGAACACTTAGTACATTTCATATATTTAGACGAGTTGGGTATTCCCTACTTTCAGTTACCACTATTTTAGCTTCCGCATAGTATCTCTTTATTTAGATTGTTTCAGTATGCTTATGATATGCCAACTTTAGGGTTAGCTTGGGGTCACTTGTGATCCTAGGTCCCGTGTTTACGTCAAGGGGTAGCCTCGGGGTGTGACAAACTTAGTATCAGATCATTAGGTTTCAGAATCCTAGGATGTCTGAAATCCGCACTAAGTAGAGTCTCTTTAATAGGTGTGAAGTGCACCATATCTAATGAGGGGGAGATTACAATGTGTTTTAAGAAAAAACTTCACTTTCTTGCTATTCTTATCGTGCATGGGTATGATCTCCTTTCTAATTCATCGTTATGCATTTCAGATCATGCCCCCTCATAGAACTTACACAAGGAATGCTAATGCATGCAATGCTAATGCAGTTCCTCCATTCCCGGACCATAAGGTCGGATGTAGAATTCCGAAATGCGATCCAAATTTTGGTTCAGAGTGTATCCAACAAGAATAATAAGCGGGTCCCAGTTCCTACTAATACTAATGGTGGATCAGTGGCAGCTAGAGTTCACGATATTGTTCAGATGAATTTGCTTGAGTTTCTAGGGTCGTAGGTTGGTGACGACCCACAAGACTTTATCGATGAGGTTAAGAAATTTTTTGGAGTGATGCAAGTGATTAGTAATGATAAGGTAGAGTTGGTATACTACTAGTTTAAAGATGCAACTCATATTTGGTTTACTCAGTTGAAAGAAAATAGGGGTATAGATGCAGTTCATGTGACTTGGGAATGGTTTACTGGAGCTTTTCTGGACAAGTTCTTCCCGAGGGATTTGAGAGAAGCAAAAGCTCAACAGTTCATGTATTTGAGACAAGGTACAATGTCAGTCCAAGAGTACGGGCAGAGGTCACTCAACTCTCTAGGTATGCCCCATGGTCAGCAGGTTGATGGAGATAACCTTAAGGAAATAACTAAAGATAACAAGAAAGCTTGAACAAGAATATATGAGTACTCTCAGCAGAAATCGGGTGGTGGAAATCACTAACAGTTTTGATAGGATCAGAATAGTAGGGCATCAGGTTCTAAGTCTCAAGAAAGTGTTTCAAGAAATAAGACTTACCCAACTTGTCCAAAGTATGGTAAGAACCATCTGGTCGAGTGTCTTGCCGGCAAGGAAGGATGCTTTGAATGTGGTCAGTCTAGCCATACGGTTAAGAGTTTCCCTTCTACTAGGCATGGGCAAAGAGGTAACAATAGTAGGGCTCAGTTTACCATCCCCAAGCACCAGCAGGTCACCCAACTCAGCAGGGTGTATCATCTGGTACAGGTGGCGGTCAGCGCCAAGGCAAGTTCCATGCTCTCCAGGCTCACGAGGATCAGGAAGGATTTCCTGATATGGTCACTGGTACATTATGAGTCTTTCATTTAGATGTTTATGCATTGCTAGATTCAGGGGCTACTCTTACTTTTGTAACTCTTTATATAGCAGTAATCTTAGGGTGTCAGTCCAGAAACTCTTTCAGAACCCTTCTCAGTCTCTACTCCAGTTGGTGAATAGTTATAGCAAGATAGGTATACAAAAATGGCTCTGTCATAGTCTCTTAGAAAGTCACCTTAACAAATCTTGTAGAGTCTGAAATGGTAGGTTTCAATATCATTCTAGGCATTGATTGGTTACATTACTTTTATGCCTCAGTTGATTGTAGAACTAGGATCATTTCGTTTCATTTTCTAATGATCCAGTCTTAGAATGGAAGGGTAGTAGCTCAGTGCCTATAGGTCGAATTATCTTTTACCTTAAGGCCAAAAAGATGATCTCAAGAGGGTGGTGTAGCACATGTTGACGAAAAATGGAAGGAATTAGAAAAATATGTTCATTGTCTTGCTCGCCTATGAGTTAGTCTTACAGACACATCAGATTGTGGTGTGATAGTCCAGAATAGATCATAACCTTCATTGGTAGTAGAGGTTAAGGAAAAACAAGACAGTGATCCTATATTATTCTAGTTGGAAGGTGAAGTTCATCAACAAAAAGTAGAGATTTTATCCCAAGGGGGTGATGGTCGCTTATGTGTTCCTAAGGTGGATGAGTAGGTGTAGCAACTTTGATTGGGCCAGATTTGGTTTTTGAAATGATGGGAAAAAGTTTAGTTCATCAGAAATAAACTTAAGACAAGTCCTATGCAGATGTAGGGAGGAGGAACTTAGAGTTTGAGATAAATAATTGGGCTTTCCTGAAAGTATCACCTATGAAGGGGGTGATGAAATTTGACAATCTTGGAGGAGTCAGTCCGTAGAGGGAGCTACTGGGGAAGCAGAAGCAACTATGAAGGCCAAGTATCCTCATCTCTTTCCTTTCAATTTCGTTTCAACTTGAGATAATAGCTTCCTCTCCAGTCTCCCAGTTTAATCATGCTTTAATTCAGTCTTAGTACCTTGTTCCTTCAGTTGTTCTTAGATTTTCATTATATTTGTATGTTCTTGGAAGTCAGTTCAGTTAGATATCAATTTCTACTGCTTAGGGGTAGGGATTGCAGTTCCTTCCCTTCATATCCAGCTAGTTTAGACTTCATTCAAGGATGAATGTTCCCAATGGGGAGATATTGTAACACCCTAGATTCGAGGAAGGAAAAATTCCTGATTTTAAGAAAGTTGCAGGTGCCACCGACGGAGGCCACCTACAGACCATCAGTCGACTTATGGCCCGTCAATCAGCTCCGTCGATGGGTCAGCTAAATTTTAGTTTTTAGACCCGGATTACAGCCCTCTGACAGCCAAATGAAGACTGATAGGACAGACCGTCAGTCAACTTGTAGCCCATCAGTCATCTCCATCGACAGGCAAGTCGACTTTTAGTTTCAAACCCCAGATTTCAGTCCTCTAAAAGGCAAACGATGACTAACAAGATGGACCGTCAGTCGACTCAAGGCCCGTCAGTTAGCTCTGTTGATGTGCCAGTTGACTTTTAGTTTTCAGACCTTAGATTTAAGCCCTCTGCCAACTAAACGATGACTAACAGGACAAACTGTTAGTCAACTCTCGGCCCGTCAGTCAACTCCGTCGATGGGCCAGTCAACTTTTAGTTTTCAGACCCCAGATATCGGTCCTTTGACAGCCTAATGATGACTGACAGGCTGGACCATCCGTAGACTCATGACCCGTCAGTCAGCTCTGTCGATGGTCCAATCGACATTTAGTTAAGGGGTAATAGGGTCTTTTCCTAATTATTTTATCCATAAACTACTTCGTTTTGGTTAGTTTTAGCCTATTGTTCAGTCAAATTTTACGCTCCATTATTCTCTAGAATTCACCAAGCTTAGAACAAAAGAGGAGAAAGAGGCGACATAAATCCCTTCCAAGAATACAACAAGTTTTCTTCAATTCCAGCCCCAAAATGGAAATATATCTCCGTGAATTTCGTTACCACGTATGCGGGATTTCACTAGTGGATTCCTTTCTTCAACTAGGTCCCTAGAATTCAGTGAGATTCTTGATTCTCTATATCTTGTTTAGACCTAGGGTTTCTCAAGCCTTACAGAATTGTTGTGAATTATCTGTTATAGTATTCCTAATTAGATTATCATGTATTCATGAAATCGTTGCTTAGTTCTTTGCGAGAAATTCAGAACCCTAGTTGTGTAGATTCTCGTAGTTCATGAATTACACTTGCTAAGTCTGTTTAAACAAATATACATGCTCCAGTTTCGAATGTCACATTATCAGTTTATAAATGTTGCATTCTCATATTTGCATGTCAGAACATTGAGCAATCCAGTATTTCAGTTATGTTGTTTATACAATTTCTGTTGAGAGTAGGCTTAACACCCAGTTGGACTAGGGTTCAGCGTACCCTTATAGTCCCAGAACTACGTGCTCCGATAGGTTTATTACTCACCTCTATTGCACATCAAATTTAGTGATCACGCCAGTCATACCTTTAAACCCCTATCAAGGTATATTGGTTCCTCTCAATTAGGCGTATACACTGGACTCCACAATTAGCTCACGTGGTTTTATGGCGGTTAATAGTTTCTCCCACAGTCAGACTTTAGTGGATTTGGCCAAGCTTTCAATTATACTTCAACATTCAGTCTTAGTATTTCATGTTCAGAATTAGTACTTGGTCATTGCATTTAGCTAAGTCTTCGATATTCTCAACATTTACATTTAGTTCAGATTATGTTATTGCTCAGTATGCTTCAGTATATTCCAAGTACTGAAGCATACTCTGCGCTACATCCTTTCATGATGGAGGTTCAGGTGTTCAGCATCCAGATCACGCACAGATCGGTTCCCGATCTCCACTTCAGCAGCTTCAGTGGTGAGTCCTCATACTTCGAGGACAACATACATGTTTTTTCATATTTAGTCATTCATTTTAGTTTCAATTTTGCTAGGGTTACCTGGGTGTCACGACCCAAGCCTAGGGCCTAGACGTGACATGGCGAATGAGGAACCCGAAGGAACTCCAAACAAGCCTCTCAAACTTGTCATCACACTTCATCGGTCGCGGAAGTACATTCAACATTAATTAACGGGAAATAGGGACTAAGGGCAAACCAT
>JAJOOR010058363.1:0-11947 GCA_036250505.1 Solanum acaule | reverse complement strand
TAAAGTGTACGCAGACCTTACCACTACCTCGTGGAGGTAGAGAGGCTGTTTCCGGAAGACCCTCAGCTCAAGTGTAACAAAGCCAAGTAAAGGAAGAGAATTATATAAAGCATAACATCCAATAAGAAAAATAGTAGATCAAAATATCATCAATAAACACAATTCCGAACATCTCAAGGTATTGTCTAAACACCCTATTCATCAAATCGATAAACGCCGTCAGAGCATTGGTAAAGACAAATGACATTACCTAAAACTCATAATGACCATACCGATTTCAAATATCTCTCTTCCGGATGTCATTATCCTTCACCCCCAATTGGAGGTGACCTAAACGAAGATCGATCTTAGACAAATATCTGGACCTTTGAAGTTGGTAAAACAAGTCATCTATTCTTGGAAGAGGATACTTATTCTTAATAGTCACCTTGTTCAACTGACGATAATCAATACAAATAGGAAGGGATCCATCTTTCTTCCTTACAAACAAAACTGGAGCAACCCAATAAGAGATACTCGGTTGGATGAAACCCTTATCCAACAAATTCTTTAATTGATCTTTCAACTCCTTAATTTCCGTTGGAACCATTCTATAGGGAGGAATAGAAATAAGTTGCGTAACTAGGAAAAGGTCAATGTCAAAGTCTATTTCCTGCTCAGGAGGAATACGGGGTAAATTATCGAAAAACACTTCTGGAAACTCGTTACCTAGGGGAACCGACTCAAAAGTAGGGGTTTCAGAATATACATTCCTCACCCTAACTAGATGATAATGCAACCCTTAGAAATCATCCTTCTAGCTTTGAGACAAGAGATAAACCGACCCTTAGGCATAAAATTCCCCCCTTGCACTCTAGGATAGGCTCATTTGAGAACTGAAATCTGACCATATGACTCTTATAGTCTATGGAAGCATAACACGAATGCAACCATTGCATCCCAAGGATAACATAAAAATCTAACATGTCAATCTCTACCAATTCGTCAAAAGTAACTCTATGGGATAAGGAAATGGGCCACTTTCTATAGACCCTCCTAGCCACAATCCCTCATTTTGTGATCACTCTTCTCACAACCAAAGCAACCGTTCGTGCCGGCTAGACACTTACCATAATGCTTCTTCCCACGCTTAGCACAAATAGACCTAGCAAATGAAGATCAACCACCATTCCCTCCTTGAGGTTTATGGTTAGACACCCTATCCATATTAAACTTATGAGAAGCATTGGAGGAACCTTGAACGGAAAACCCTTGTCAAAACTTAGGACGACTATGTCCATCGGACCTTGCATGAGAGAACATACCATCACCGGTCTTAGCCCTTTTTACCTCACTTGACTTTTCCTTGAGTTTCTCCTCTTCCATTTGTTATGCATTCACCATGAGACAAGAGATGTCCATGTCACCAATGAGCATGGCGATACGACACTCTTGAAGCCTAATTTCGGACACACCCGACACGAACTTACTCATCATTGCCCTAGAATCGGCAACCATTGTTAGACCACATTTCGGAAATTGTTTGAACTTTAGAGCATAATCCATTACACTCATACTTCCTTGACGAAGGTTGATGAACTCAAGAACCTTTGCTTCCCTCATCTTAAGGGGAAAGAACCTATCAAGAAAAGAAGATTTAATCATTTCCCACTCTATGGGACCTGCTCGTACCGACCTCACTTCTTTCCGTTGGTTGTACCACACTTGAGCAACACCTTTCAATTGATAAGCGTCCAATTCTGCCTTCTCTTCTGGAGTCATTCCCATGATAGCCAGTACCTTATAGACCTCATCGATAAACTCTTGAGGATCTTCCTGAACTTTGGATCCATAAAACTCTAGAGGTTTCATCCTCATAAAGTCCCTCACTCTTGAAGCCACCGTACCCACATTTGGGTTCATGGGGACTATGTTTAACGTTTCAAACACACTTCATCTTGTTCTAAGTGTCAACTATCGTAAATCACAATAAACTGAACTAAATGAGTTGGGGTCGATCCCACAGAGAGTAGATTTATTTTGAATTCAAATATAAAATTATAACGGTGACCTTTGTAGCTAAACAAACAAAACGTTTAGGAATCTATAAGCCAAACTCAACAACGTCGTTACCGATCCAAACGAACAATTGTCAAACTATCAAACCACTTCCACAATCAACAAGAGAAAATCAAATACGAAGGCAATACTTAGGGGATTGACTAACCAACTGCTAGATTCAACTCAACGGGTGCAAATCATTAACCAACCATGTTAATTTGTTATGGGTTGGATGGTCTTTAGATAAAACACTTTTCTCTCAAACAAATACCTTATTTCCACTGAGTTCTTTCGAACCTCAATGTATACTATAAGAAGACTGGCCCACAATCTCGTCAAATCTACTCTCTCGAGATAGACACAGAGGATGGAGCTTGGGTTTCACTTTCTCAAGCTGAAACCGTCAAGACCCACTATCTAAGGATGCCTAGTTACTACCTTACATCTACACTTCTTTCTCAAGCAAGCGTAAAACCCTGAAGTACATTGCAATAAACATATAATGTAGGAATTAAACAATGGTAATAATTTAGAACCACTTCAAATTAATGCCAAAAATCAATAATTGCTAGCACCAATTAAATATGAAAGAATAATTGGCTACATTGTCAAACCCCCAAGATTGGGGTTCTAGCCAATCATTGTAAAAAGAAGAAATTTGATACCTGCTACAAACTCCATAGCTGGGTATTTCAAAATCAAAACTTTACTAGGAGGAATATCTTTGCTATACCAAATTGAAAAAATGTCAAAAATTCTCGAATTCAACAACAACAGTGTTTTTGCTCTCTTTCCTTTCTTGCTCACAATTTCTGAATGTTTTCTCTCTCTTCCAAAAATCAATTTATACTAATCTGAGGTGAGGCTTTTTGGGGCCAATCGGCGAGGAAATTTGGGATTTGCCGACCATTCAGCGACTCCCCAATCCTCATTTTGTCTCGCCTTCTTTCTTCACATCTTCTTCGTCCAACCACTGTAATTTTAGGCGATCCAGATCGAGATTACCATTCCATTCCACGATACTCCCTTTTGTCATTTTTCTTGCCCATCTGCATTTTTATGGATCTCCATCAGCGAACAACATTTCCATTAGGCGTGTCGCCGACACCATCGGTGAAGGATGACCATGTTGCCTAAAGTACTGATGGAGATCCAAATAAATGCAGATGGGCGAGCTCAAAGACAGAAGGGCGCATCGTGGAATGGAACGATGACCCCGATATAGATCGCCTAAAATTACAGTAGTTGGACGAGGAAGATGTGAAGAAAGAAGGCGAGGGGAAAAAAGATTGGCTAGTCGCCGAATGGTCGGGGATGCCCAACATTCCTTGCCGATTGGGCCCAAAAAGCTACACCTCATATTAGTATAAACTGATTTTTGGAAGAGAGAGAAAGCATTCAGAAATTGTGAGGGAAAAAGGGAAGACAACAAAAACACTGGTGTTGTTCATTTTGAGTAATTTTTGCAATATTTTCATTTGGGTATTGTAATAGCGAAGAGATTCCTCATAGTAAAGTTTAGATTTTCAAATACCCAGCTATGGAGTTTGTAGCAGGTATCAAATTTCATCTTTTCACAATGATTGGCTAAGACCCCAATCTTAGGGGTTTGACAATGTAACCAATTGTTGTTTTTGATTTAATGGGTGCTAGTAATTATTGATTTTAGGCGTTAATTTGAAGTGGGTCTAAGTTGTTAACATGGTTTAATTCCTACATTGTATGTTTATTGCGATGTAATTCAGGGTTTTACGCTTGCTTGAAGCTGATGTCCATAGAAGGCCTAGTGGGCATGACTTTTAGGATGAGGGACACACCCCGGTACCATTGCTTTGACATTTTCACCAGGCCCAGAGGCCTATATATAACTACCTGGGATCGTGAGTTCTACACTGCGTATGAGGATCTAGTACCCTAAGGGAATAAGAAGTCCAGTGCTTTTAGATTAGTAGAGTTTGTAGTTGTCCGGGGGAAAAAAGTAGGGTGCCGCACTGATCACATCAATGATGCACTTGACAAGTCTATGGGGATTGAGCATGAGTATATGGGGCTAGCTACAGGACAGGCCCTGGATGATCTGAAGGGCTGTCTTATTGCCCTGATTTCTAACACCACCCCGAGGTGGATTGAGGCAGGAGGTCTGATCGAGAAGAAGGATTTGAATGTAGCTCCGTGGTACTGGTTTGGATTCATCAGCAGCTCCATCATGCCACCCACAGAAACAGATAAAACACAATTTTTAAAGTAGAACAACCCAGATATATAAATAATACACGAACAAAAGTAGCACACAAAAGATGTGGGCCTCACCACACCACAAATAAAAGCAATTTGTCCTCAAATGCAAATACCACAAAATCTAAAAGGTAAAATGAAGAAAGATAGAGAGGGATGTTAAGATGGGATCCTGTCTAAGTAGTTGCTCCATCTGTTTGGGCATCAGTGCCCGTAGTGACCCCAGAAAGACCAGCTTCACTGGATCCAGCAGCAGGAACCTTTGCCAAGGAAGCCTGCACAGCAACATCTATCATGATTTCTTCTGTCTCGGCTATGTCGTCCGCTGTAGCTCCCTCAAATATCTCCTCGTCGGTCTCTGCCTCTAATTCAGAATCAGTTGTATGCTCTATTCCATCCCAATGTCTTGTGGTGCTCTGAGGCATTTCGGGCACATCTGTAATTTCCACTTTTACAAAGATCATGGACATATCGGTGGACTTTAGGTAGTCCACATCTTTCCTCAGCTCTATAATGGCAGCCTTTAAGGATGTCACCTCCTCTGTGGCTCCTTGATAGATCTCAGACACTAAAATCGTTACCGCTAGAGCATCAATAGTACTGCTCAGTGGTTTCAAAACATCATCGAGGGCAGCCTGAATCATGCCTGGAATGGAGCTTTCTATGTTGGCAGCCCAACAATCAGTAGATTGGGCAAGCTGACCCATCCAGATCAAGGAGGCAGAGTGATCGGCTCACAGGAGGCAACAACAGCAGTAGGTCTGGGTGGTAACACAGCAGTAAAAAGACATGTAGGGTCAGCAGAAGTGGTAATGGCATCAGATATACTTAAAGGCCCAAGGGCCGGAGTAGGCAAAAATGCCTCTGCAGGTATAGATGCAGTGGCCACAGCTTCCTTCTACTTCTTTTTCGCTTGGTCCTTAAGATATTCGGCTTCGATCTTTCGAATATCGGTGGAGGCGGTGGCAACCAATTCCACATCCTTCTTTGCATCTCTAGGCACCCGAGCTCTTTTGCACAATGTGGTGATTAATACCGGGAAATGGAGAGATGTCTGGCTCTGTTTTGCATGCATATGGATCTCAGAAGCATGAGCATCCCTAGATTTATCCTGGTTTTCTCTATGATGCATCCAGGACAAGCTGCCTTAGTAAGGCGAAGGATTGATTCATTTTGTGATGGCATAATTGTGCTGCTGATGAACCCGAACCAGTATCTTGCAGCTGCATTCAGATCTTTCTTTGCAATCAAAACTCCTTCTGCTAACCATTTTAGAACATAATTATTTAAGATTAGCAGTGCTAACCAATTTTTCATCTGAACCAGCTTCTCTATTCTAATCAAGTGCTGGCAGTGATCATTAAACTTATTGGACATACCCAAGGCTGTGTTGATAGCCTCACTGTCACAAGTTACCTTCCTTCCTCTGACAAACATGTAGTCAACCGCTTTAAAAGATGATACTAGCCTTTTCCATTGAGGTACCAATGCACTGTATGCATTGTAAAATTCTCTGACCCAGCTTGGTATTAAGAGTCACAGGGAGTTTTGAAGATTTGAAATTTGTGATATTTCAAGCACTCCATTATCTCAGGATACCTATCGATCACACCATCTATGGACATCCATTTTTCCTCAATGATCGTTCTCAGCCCCTCAAACTTTAGTCTATTTGTCATTTAGGTAGAGGGCCTTGTACTGGAGGTTCCATTACTATTGCCTACTCTGGAACTGGAGGAGTCGGAGTGGTGGATCAACGATTTCTGATCTGAGATGGGTCGTTCAGATGTTTGGATCGTAACTCATTCCTCCGTGCCTCCATCCGTTCATCTTCATCAGAACCCATACTCTCACTATCATATGGTGTTGGGTCGTTGGTGTAAAAACCAGTACTGTCGGAACTTGCATCTGATAGCTCAATGGTTTTGTCCTTGCCCTTGCCTTTCCCACTAGTTGTAGAAATTTTAGTGGCCTTGTTCCTGGATTTAATTGCATCATCATTGATTGTGATCCCTTTTATTACTTTACCTCGGGGTGGTGTGTTGCTACTTGCTTTGTTAGGTTTAGTCATATCTGCAAAAAATTGGGAATAGTTAGGGGAAAAAGAAAATAGAAGCATAGGCAATCTACTGAAGCAAGACTGGCCAAGTGGATCGGCAAGTCGCCAATCCTCTTTGGTGAGCTACCTCAGGCTGGCCGAAAGGATTAGCTTCAAATTATAGCAAGTCGGCGATTGGAAGGTCCTTTCGGTGAATTGCCGACTACTTTTGGTGACCCATGACTTCTCGCCGAAAGTTACAGACTTAGAAATCCATTTTCCATGATATTAAGGGTGAGATGGAGACATTGGGCGAATCACCGAATGATTCGGCGACCTCGATCCAACTCGCCAAATGGCCCAACGTGCCCATGTTCGATTCACTTTTTCAAATTCAATCCCACAAACCCCGAAAATAAAATCAAAGCATGCACTAAAGAAATTAAAACAAGACCCGCACTACCCATTACCCTGGGATACTCAGATTTCTCCCAGATTTACCTAATTTGGCCGTTTGACGAAATTTGTTCTTAAGAGTGGTGTCACCCGCTCTATCATTGTGCAAATTTTCGACATTTAGCACAAAAGAGGGCTACTCAGACTTCACCCAGACAATCAAACGACACTCAATCACAACCCAATTCATTAAAAAGCACCAAAAATACGGGCATTCAAAAATCAAACAATACGGGCGAGATTTTCAAATTAAAATAGGCATTTAATCATTCTAATCCTATCGGAGAGGCCCAACACACATCAATAAGATATGATCATTGCAAAAGAGTACAAACTATTCGAAAGTAAACTCAGGGTTTGGAGACCTAACCTTCTGTGACGATTAAAATGTAAGTGAAAAGCAAGGCAGTAAAAAAATTCAACTCCGAGCACAAATCAACCAACCAAAATACCAGTGGAATATAAGAATATTGGAAATACTACCTTGGTGTGAGTTTGTGAAGATTAAAAGCGAGGGAAAGTGAAGGATTTCAAATTCTAGGACTTTTGGCCATTATAAACCGTCCAATTCGCGCCCATTCGGCAAATGGTCCTTTACCTCGCCAAGTTTTACAGGACCTTCAGCCAAAGTGAAGGTCCAAATTGGTGGTATTCATCGGGATCGCCAACTTGTTCGGCGATTCGCTAAATGGAACTATTAGCTCTCCAAATGTAGTTTCCACACACTCTCCACACTTTAACTTGTACATTCAACACACCGTTATTTCTAAAACAACAATAAAGCAATAAAGGGTTTTGGGTTGCCTCCCAAACAACGCCTTAGTTAACTTCGTGGCAAGACACAGGTTATCACCTAAACTTTAGTTTTGGGGTTAGCCAAAATACCACTTGGCAGCCCCCTGCTATGTGGCAGATGGAGATGAGGCATCACATGACCCGTAAGGTTCTCGAGCAGCTGAATGGATCTGGAATGAGAACCAATCATCTACTTCATCACTTCGATGTTCTCATTCATCTCTTCCAGCACATTATCATGCTCACTTACCTTATTGAAAATGATTGAGAGCATTCCTTCGACACATTTATCCTCATTGTCCTTGGGCTTTCCTCGCTCATGAGGGAGGACGTATATGTCCTTGCTTTTGCATTGGACGTCAATCTCCACTATCCTTTTGGCCAACTCATCCATTTAAGTCATCAACGCGGCCAACATGAACTCCTTCTCTACTTCTTGGTATGATTCAGCCATGAAATCAAGAAGGTGGGCTGCTATCATGTAGGGTTGATGTGTAATACCACCCAGAATGAGACAGTTAACCAATGCTTTGTTTCTGGGACCAAGACTTCTGTAGAAGCAGTCCAGAAGGATTATATTGGGAATTTCATGAGTGGGGCATCAAATCATAAGTGATTTAAATCTTGCCCATGATTCATGAATCCGTTCATCTTCTAATTGTTTGAAGGTTAGAATGCAATCCCTGAACATCATTACTTTTAATGAAGGAAACTCTATTTGCTCACGAGTACTGCTTGACAAACTCACCTTCTTTGTTTCAAAGCTCAAACAAACAAAATACCAAAATAAAAATGAAGTAAGTGATCTACAACTAAAAAGAACAAAAATTCTACTAATCTAAGCATTCTCAAATAAAACCACTCCCCGGCAGCGGTGCCACTTTGCTGTTTTTGTAATCAAGACACAACTTTCGATGCAAGTTTCTACAATCGTACAATAGTTTAGTAACCCAACCAAGGGATGGGATTGTTCCCAAGAGAATGGTTTTGAGAATTAATAGAAAAATAAAATTTAGTTCTAACTAGTTGTAGCTAAAGACATTAATGATTAAAAACATTGTAAATTAAAGGGGGATACATGAGTGTCAAGTAACAATGGGGGTTTTTGTCACTAGTAAGTAGAAACAGCAAAATAAATAAGGGTTTCTAAGTGATGAGAGGGAATCCTTGGGATGTGATGGGAATACGGGTTAAGCTAGATTATTGGGTACATGCTTTCGATAGAAGATTCATAGATTAATTGTGACTAGGTTAAACTTTAAGGGGGATAATCTCTCACTCAAGCAACTTACCCCATTTCAAATGTGTTCCTCTCAGACACCCACTTGCAGCATGAAGACCAGCCAACGCCTTAAACAATCATTCTCTCGAGTTGAGTGTGTGGACATGGGACTAGGGTTCACTCTATCGAGTTGAACCTCATGTCGACCCACCCACACTGGCCATCAATCTAGTGGTCTTACTTTTACGACCTCTCTCTCGAGCAAGCCAAAAACACTTAAATAAACTTGTATTTGAAACTACAAATTCATTAAATTCATCCACAACCACTAAATGAAATAACATTTTAACTACGAATACACTATCATCAAGCAAGACCCAACAATTATCTTAACCCATATTCTCTAAATCACACCCCAAGAATTGGGGTTTTTAGCCACACATGTATAAGAGATAGAAATTTATACCAAATTGAGCTTGCATTCAACTGGGTATGAAGATTTAAATCTTGATACAGGCCAAAATTGAAGAATCCAAGAGACCCAAATCCAAATCTTGAAGATGAATCCCTTTAGATCTTCAAGTCTTCAAAATTCTCTCAAACTTAGAGCAAAAATATCAAAAAGTACTATTCTATATGAAAATTATAAAAATTGTTCGACCTCTAAAGCTACAACTCTAACTAGTGTTTATAGTTTTCACAGATTTGTGCTGCAGCGGATTATTCGGCGTCATTAGTCAAAATCGCCGATCTACTCGGTGATTCGCCTTTTGGTGTAGTTAAACGCCGTCTTGCACTATCCTGAAGCATCGTCATGCTCTAGGTCATTGGGCGACATGGTACTGCTTCGCGAAACTTCTCGTAGATGCGCCGACTACTCCCTTTTTCCGCCGACTTGATCCTTTCCTTTAGGGCTCAGCACGTTGGAACAAAAGGTGAGGTAAGACCCTTCGACAACTCGCCAAGTGGACTCAGCAATCCTCAGGCCTTCATTTCTTCGTTCTTTTCAGCCATTTCGTTCCTTTTTATGACGTAGTGTCCATACTTTCCCTCAACCTTCAAATACCTAAAACTTAAGAGTTTTCATTAGATACTGAGATAAAATAAGCATTTGAGGACACAATTTCTATTAAAATATAGCCCTAAATGAGTCCAATTTGTGGACTCATCAGCTGCCCTTTGGTCTCTTCCATAACCCTTTTGCCTTGGGATTCATCATCCTCAAGGTCTGTAACTTTGGGCGATCTATCTTGGCTTTGTGGAATCACTCAGCGATCCGCCGACTGCTCCTTTTCATTGCCAAGTTGGTTCTTTTCTTAAGGGCTTGGCACACTAGAATTTTAGAAGGTCTGATGAGACACTCGGTGACACGTTGAGTGCTCTTAACGATCCTCAAGTTCGTTCATCATCATTTCTTCGATCTGTTTTCCTCCTTTTTGGATGTTAGGGTCCTTGCTTTGTTCCTAAACCCATATTCATGAAAATCAAGGATTTAACATCAGTTATTGTCACAAATTAGGCATTTGAGGACACTAAATTTATATAAAGAAAGCACTAAATGAGTCCAAATCTCAGACTCATCGAACCCTAACTCAATTAGAGAATTCTACATTTTGAAATAGAGGAATTTGGGAACTCCATGGATGGAAAGAATCCATGGATGACAACTAGCATACCTTGAATCAAAATGTTAGCTTTCTATGGAGGAATTTAGAGTTGACTTAAAACCCTAGGCTCAATCTTCTCCTTATTCATGTTTTTAGAGACAGAAATATTTTTGAGAGGAGAATTGATCTTCTTTTGTGAATTTGGAAGAATGAAGTGAATGGGTTAATTTGGGGGTTGAAAATACATATAAAAGGGTCTTCATTAACGGTAAAATGATGTAGTATAGGAACTAATTAATTAGGAAAAGACCCAACTGCCCCTGAACTTAACTTCCAGCTGAACACCAATGGACCCAAGTCGACAGACCATGGTCTGACCTACGGCCCATCCTAGTGAACCTTCGTTAGTCATCAGAAACATGAATCTTGGGCCAATGAACCACAGACCCTGACCATGGACCGTGGTCTTACCAACGGTCTGTAGGTCAGGCCGTGGTCCTGAGCCTCTAGACCTCCCTTAGGAAGGGCCATCCAAGGACCACACTTATGATTATGGTCCCATCCATAGACTGTGGGTGGCCGTCGTGGCTGGTACCTACAGTTTTCCTATAACTGATCCTTTTCCCTTTTGAGGATACATGGTATTACAAAATGAGTTTGAATCGGAGAAACATGAGTCCACATGGACAAAGTGACGACATCGGAGACTTGAACGATATTAATGCGGATCAAATGGGAAGTATCGGTGCTATTCATTTGCCCACATATATGGGGAACACGATTTTTATGTGATCAGAATTGTGCTTTAGTTGCTCAAAATGAAAGGTTTCTTTGGGGGACCTGCTCATGCGGACCCTCATGATCACATTTGGAACTTCGTGGATGTGTGTGGACCATTCCCCTTCATGAATATCTCTTAAGAGTCAATTTGGCTCCTCTGTTTGTTACCCTTTTCTCTAGTGGGGAAACAACAAGCTGGTTGTCCAAACTACCAAGGGACTTTATTATATCGTGGGAGGAGCTCATGAAAGTGTTCAATAAATGATTGGTACCTCCCTCGAAGATGGTGAAATTGAGGGACAACATTCCAAATTTAAAGTGGATTGATGGTGAACCCATTCATGAAACGTGGTTGAGGTTTCAAAAGCTACTCCTCAAATGTCCTACTCATGGGTTGTCAGATAATATGCTCTTACTGTCACGACCCGAGAGCACCCCCTAGTCGTAACCGGCGTATTCGACCTCGGAGAGGTCAAATACAAGCCTCATGGATCATTCATTGCATAGACACTAAAACCATAAGGAATTAAAAACTTTCTTTACCAAGAAAACATTTCATAAAAAAAAATAGCAAGCGGAAGACTTTCTAGACTTTATACATGATGTCTCAAAACCATCTAATACTTTAGAGTACAAAATTCGGGACTAATCCCATACACAACTTAAACAATACTATAAAGACATAAAAGAACATATTGGGTATTGTCCTCGAATATATGAGGACTCACCAAGTCTTCATCTTCAACACTTAGAAACCTATCAAATAGCCATGAC
>JAJOOR010058362.1:0-14783 GCA_036250505.1 Solanum acaule | reverse complement strand
CTTTACAATAGCCTTTCACAACACAACATCATCACTATCATTGGTACTTTACAATAGCCTTTCACAACACAACATCATCACTATCATTGGTACTTTACAATAGCCTTTCACAACACAACATCATCACTATCATTGGTACTTTACTCTCAAAGCACCCTTAATACATTTACATAGATTTCATATACAATGCATAAGTCCATAATTTACTTCCTTGAGGTCAAAATCCACTTTCAATCATAAACTCTTAGAAAACATGGGTTAGATATGGATTTCATCATAAATACACGTAAAACTAGAAATACATGCTCAATATCATAAAACTCTTCCTTGAAGATCAAAATCCCTCAACTTATGGTTCATAACTTGAAAACATAGGGATCACATGGGTTCATAGGGGAATTCATAATAAAATCATTGAAATTCATCAATTCATGCATAGAAGATCATAATTAACTCATTTAAATCAATATTAAAGAGAACCCATGATAATAGATGAAAACCTTAACTCAATTAGGGAATTTTACCTTTTGAAATAGAGAGATTTAGGAACTCCACGGATGAAAACTGTCATACCTTGAGTCCAAATGCTAGCCTTCAATGGAGGAATTGGAACCTTAGCTTGAAACCCTACGTGAATCCTTCTTCTTCTTCTTCTTCTTCTTCATGTTTCTAGAGAGAGAATATTGAGAGGAATTGATTTTCTTTTGGGAATTTGAAAGAATGAAATAAATAGTGTGAATTTGGGGGTTAAAAGACTTATATAGGGGTTCTAAATGTAGGCAAAATGACATAGTATAGATAGGAATTAATTAATTATGAAAAGACCCAACTACCCCTGGACATTACTGCCAAATAGTAATCGACAACACCACCATTGACGGACCGTGGATGGACCTACAGTCCATCCTGCACTCTCATGGTTTCTTGTTAGAGAGTTTCGCATGGACCAAGGGCTTCTTAACCACGGACCGTGGTCCCACCTACGGTCCATAGGTCCCAGTCGTGGTCCTGGCAAAGAAAACTTTTGGGGGATCAATCCACGGACCCATCTACGGTCCGTGGCCCACACCACGGGCCGTGGTTGGCCCTCACGGATGGCACTTAGGAGTTTTGAAATCTGCTAGGCTTCACTTTTTCGGATACGGGGTGTTACTATTGTGGTCCTCACTTACGTTTTTAAGGGTGCAAGGGAGGGCTTCCAAGTTGCTGGTCCAAGACCACGATGGGGAGCTCGGCTCGTGGTAGGGACTATGGCTCATGGAGCCCCTTGTGAAGATGGAAGTGCACTGTAAGTTGAGGGCAAAATGGTTCTTTCCAGTTTTAGTTAGATCAAAGCCATGTCGTTTTGCCTAAGCCTAGGACCCCTATATAAGTAATTTTAACCCCAAAAGTCACCCCTTCAAGTCATTATTTTCACAAAACCGAAAAGAAATCCCAAAGTCTTCCTCTCAAATATTTCTCTCTCTAGAACTTGAAGAAGAAGAAGAAAGAGTTTGGAGCTAGGATCAAGGTCAAGTCTCCATTCCTCAAGCTATTGTGGGCTTTGTAATCAAGGTATGGAATCTTTTCATCCATGTAATCCTTTCATCCATGGAGTCTTTAAGTTTCACCAATTGAGAAGATGAAATTCCCTAATTTGAGTTAAGGTTACTTCGAATGTTGTAGGTATTGATGAATGTTGATCCAATTGAGTGGATTATGATTGTTTATGCTTGAATTGAGTAGATTTAATGATTTTAGGATGAATTTACATGTACCCATGCCTAACTCATGTCTCGAAGGATGAAATTGACATAATTGGGTTTTATGCCATGAAAGAATAATTTGTGGGTTTAGATGTATTCAATCTATGATTGATGAGATTTATTAGAATTGAAGCCTATATGGTGAATCATGATTTTATTTCTTTAAGTTTGAATCTCATGAGATGATTATGATAATGAATTGCTTGATATTGAGCATATAGAATGACTATGAGATATAGGGCTTTGAGGATAAAGTTTATGTTGTCAATTGTTGATTGTTGATGTAATTGTCGTGGAAGGGATAGTTCCTACATGAATTGCTTATGTTATGAATGTGAAAGACTTTCTCACATTGGATGATTCTAGGTTGAAAGAATTGCTCACCAAAAAGGAATCTGATGCTAATGACTAAGAAATTGATGAGGCTAGAGGCGATTACCCATGACCTCCAAATGAGATGGATATGAGGCGATTTCCCGTATTCCATGAAGTAGGATAAAGAGTTAATTACCCGTATTCCTTAAAGTTGAAAAAGAGGCAACTCCCCATGTTCATAAGATATGAACGGACTAGAGGCGAGTACCTATAATCCTTATAGAATGACAATAGGTGAATACCCATGTCACATGTTGTTGGACAAGAGACGAGTACCCATGATCCATATGTTAAGTTTGACAAAAGGCGAGTACCCATGATCCATATGTTATGTGGACTAAAGGCGACTACTTATGAGCCATATGTTAAGTTGGACAAGAGGCGAGTACCCATGATCCATATAAGGACTTGAGGTGACTACCATGTTCCTTCGTAGTAAGGCAAAGAGGTGATTCCCCATGTATATAAAAGATAAGTTAGATTATGATATGAAGTGTGATGAGATTGGATTGTTGCTTGAGTTGCCTTTCATGATATGCTTGACTAGAGGTGGATGACCCAAGTCTTAACTAAGGATAAGTTGAGGTTACTTCAAGAAGTACTCCCCTATGTTGTGATGATTTATGTGCATTGATTATGTTTATGACTTATGTTGTTATCTCTTATCCTTATGTTGATGTTTATGTTGGCTATCATATTTAGTACATGTTTGCACTAACACATCCTCTTGTCTACATTTCTTATCAAAATGCAGGGTCCGGCGGTATCGACTCTCATCCCCGTGGCTAGGATCTTAGTAGAGCAAGACTTGAAAATTGGTGAGTCCTCATAGCAGTCGAGGTTATGGCCACCATTTCTCTTATGTTCTTTTATTTTATGTTTTGAACACTATTGTATGGGCTGTGTCCCAAGATATTCATGTTTTAGAAGCTTTGAGACAAGTGTAATAGACTTCCGCTTTTTGATATAAAACTTTGATGCTGGTTGAAAAATGTTTTAAAATATCTGCTTATTTCTACTATCTTAGGTAAGTGGCATATATGAGGCCTCTCGGGGTCTGGTATGCCAAGTTACATCTAGGTGGTACCCCTAGGTCATGATACCTTCAAAACCTTAATAGTACACTCTGACTGCACATCGATCCGTGGGTTATAGAAGACCGAACATGGATGAAATGTGGTGACTTGGTCAATCAATCCATGATGACCCAAACACTATCCACACCCCTTGAAGTTTGAGGAAAACCCATAGCAAAATCCATAGCGATGCATTCCTATTTCCACTCCGAACTTGGTAATCTCTAAATTCACCATCAGATCACAAATGCTCGGCCTTCACCTACTGGAAACACAATCAATGGGACACATTGTCCGTAATATATCTCCTCATACCACTCCACTAGTAATACTCTCTTAAATGACTATACATCTTCATAGTGATTGAATGAATATAATATTTGGAGTCGTAAGCCTTGTGAGGAATTAACTAAATATATTCCCTAACTCTAAGAAGACAAATACGATCATCAAATCTCAGAATACCATCCTCATCCAATGTGGCCTACTTGGCATCACCTCACAACACTCGATCTTGAATAGTACTAAGGCATCATCCTCGATCTGTCCACTACGAATCTACTCCAACAATGACGGATGAACTCCATCATAGGCAAAAAAGCACCAAGAATATGAAATATCAAGGCGAATAATCCTATTATCTAAATAGTTAATGTCCAAAGAGCCTCAAAAGGATCCATCCCAATATAATAATTTATGGCTATTATTAAAAGCAAACTCAATCGAAGGAAAATGAGCATCCCAATGACCGTTGAAGTCAATCACGTGAGCTCTTAGCCTAACTTCTAAAGTCTGTATAGTATGCTCGGCTTGTCCACCGGTATAAGGGTGAAAATTTGTGCGAAGTTTCACTTGAGTACCAAGACCTTTCTAAAATAGATTCAAGAACAGAGACATAAATTGAGTACCACGATCGTAGAAAATGGACAAGGGCACTTCATGCAACCTCACCATTTCCCGAATATAAAGCTTAGCGTACTCTTCCACCAAAAAGGAAGTCTTAACAAGACGAAAGTGAGCCAATTTAATTATTCCGTCAACAATAACCCAAATCTAATCAAATTGGTGAAAAGTACGAGGTAAACCCATGAATAAGTCCATATTTAAATCTTCCCACTTACATGTAGGAATACTAATATTTTGAACCAAACCACTTTGTTGCTAATGCTCAACTTTCACTTGTTGACAATTTGTACATTTTGCCACAAATTCTATAATATCCTTCTTCATCCCACTCCACCAATAGACTTCTAGCAAATCACGTTATATCCATGTCACTGCAATGTGAATAGTGTTGCACCCAAACGGACAAGCAAGTCTACGCGGTCGTGCAAATATTTAAGTGGCTCTTTTCAAGAGTTGGGTATCGTACCCACAGGGATTTAAGATTAAATTTATTCAATCTTTCCACCAATTTCAATTCGAAACAAGTGTAATAAATAAAGGCGAAGTGGATTTTAAGATGATCAATTATCTAATTATTATTGTTAACTAATACGATACAATTTCAAGAAGGTTTAAACAATGACTTGAGAAATTCCAGGGATGCATCTTACTTAAGGATTCATTTATAATATCTTATTAAAATGGATTTCTAATAATTATCGAACTAATGATTACAGGGTTAATCGTATAATTATGGTCTCCAGACCTCTAATCGCATATGATCATTGGTAACCTACTACATTGTTGAGTAGGGATAGACTGAATCAATTACCGAGCATTATTATTTCGTCTTGTTAGTTAACCAAGCAAGGTTTCTAGGTGTATCCCTATCCTAGATAAAAATCAACCCTAAATCTAGAGAAGATCATGCTCCTATTGCCCTACATTCTATCCTGTTGTTCCTCTCCCGAGTTCAATTTGGACAAGACATTTATTTCTGTGGTAGTTAAGTATGAAATACTAAAACAAGAACAAAAGATTGATTAATATGATGATTAACTTCAATCCTTTAAACTCAATGAAACACAATCATCCAGTAGCCACAACCCTATAACTAGGGAAATTAGCTACTCATATCACGATTCTCAATTCTGCAATGTTTAAATAACATAAAGATATCGAATAGAATAAAGTTTAGGAATGAACCCTAAGACCAGATGAAAAAGCTCCCAAAGTCGTCGTTCTTCCATACCCAAAAATAGAATAATTAATAAAATAAAACCCGAGTCTAATTATATTAAGGAAAAATGTCCAAAAATTGGCGCCTACGTCCAGGACATGGAGGCCTTCATAAAATTCAGCTGCGAGCGAACAACTCCTCTCCACATCGCAGAGAGGATACAAGGTCTTCTGCCTCAAAATTTAGCACTCGAACAAATAATAAATTCCCTCTCCGTGACGCGGAGAGGATACGAAGCAACCTTGTTCTTCATTTTTGTTTTAGATTCCTTTTTTCTCTTTTGCTTAAATCCCCTATTGCTTCCCAGTTTCCACTTTTGTGCTCGTTTCTTCTTTTATCATCACATGCACAGCTAATCAAACTGGTTAGTCCAAATGAATTAATATGACTCAACACTACTAACAACTAGCAAAGATATTTCTAAACATGGCCAAAACATGGGTGTTATTTGGTTCCTAAGCACACAAATACACCCAAGATCAAATAGAATACTGAGATTTATGAGTTTTTGTCATAATCAGATTTCTCAACTTATCAACATTCAGAATACATAATTGACCTTGAGATAGAAGTATACCATCTCCCAATGGAAGAAACCCTTAATGGCTTTTTAAGAAACCAGTTTCTTAAAATCAACTAGTACCGGATCAGGGTCTTGCTTAGCTTTCACATCTGATATAAAAGACAATTTGGAACCATTCTGAAAATCAAACCACCTTTGTTAGAATGGACCAAGAGAACACCCAATCGGGCTAACCCATGGACATCACAAACTAACTCTTTCTTACCACCCTCAACATGAGCAACATTTCCCATCGATAGTTGACTAAGAGAATCCTCCACGATATTCACTTTACCCAGATGATAAAGGACAGTTATGTTGTAATCCTTCAATTACTCAAACACCCTCCTTTGGCAAAAATTCAAATCCTTTTGATTGAATACATGCTTCAAGCTCTTGTGGTCGGTAAACACATCTACATGAACACCATATAAGTAATGCCTCCAAATATTTAGGGCAAACACTAGTGCTGCTAACTCCAAATCATGAGTCAGATAACTCTTTTTGTGAACCTTTAATTGCCTTGAAGCATAGGTGATGACTTTCCCATGTTGTATCAAAACACAACCAAGACCAATGCTTCAAGCATCACAATAGACCACAAAACCATCCAATCCTTTATGGTTATGTTAAGTTAGGGGCTGAAAAGAGTCTAACCTTCCACTCTTGAAAACTCTTCTCACGAGCTTACGACCATAGGAATTTCAACTTCTTTTGAGTAAATGTCATCAAAGGCAATGTAATAGATGAAAATCCCTCCACAGTCCTTCTATAATAACTGGCCAAACCCAATAAATTATGTATTTATGAAGTAGACTAAGGTCTAGGCCAATTATTAACCACCTCGGTTTTCTTAGAATTAAGTTGAATAACCTCACCAGAGACAATATGGCCAAGGAACACAAAATACCTCAACCAAAACTCACATTTTCTAAACTTAGTATATAATTCACGATCCTTGAGAATTTGTAACACAATCCGCAAATGCTCAAAATGTTAATCCTCACACCGGGAGTAAATCAAAATATCATCAACAAATACAACTATGAATATGTCAAGATATTACTTGAAGTCTCTATTCATCAATTCCATGAACCATGCCGAGGCATTAGTAAAACCAAAGGACATCACGAAATATTCATAGTGACCATAATGAGTATGAAAAGCCTTCATTAGAATGTCACTCTCCTTCACCCTCAATTGGGTATAACCCAATCAAAGCTCAATATTTGAGAAGTAACTCACTCATCGGAGTTGGTTAAGTAAATCATGTAACCTTGGAATAGGATACTTATTCTTTATGATAACCTTAGTCAATTGCCAATCATCAATGCACATTTGGAGAAAACCATCCTTCTTTTTAACAAACAAAATAGGAGTACCACATGGTAAGATACTCAGTCTAATGAATCCCTTACTCAATAGATCTTTCAACTTATCATGTAACTCCTTAAATTCTGCCAGGGCCATATGATAGGGAGGAATAGAGATAGGTTGCATGTCTAGGAGAAGGTAAATACGAAAGTATATTTCTCTTTTGAAGGAATACTGAGAAGATCATCAGAAAAAACTTCTGGAACCTCATTTACAATCGGAGCTGCCTCAAGAGTGGGGGTTTTGGAATTTGTATCTATAACTCGTACAAGATGATTACTACAACCTTTAAAAGTCATCTTCTTGGCCTTTAATCAAGATATGAACTAACCCTTAAGAACATAGTTTTCCCCTTCCCATGACATGATAGGTTCATTTGTAACCTTGAATGTGACCAATCGGGTCATGCGATCTATGAACGCATAGCATGTGTGAAGTCAATCCATCCCAAGAATAACATCAAATTCTAGCACATCAAGCTCTACAAGATCTACATAAGTGACTCCATGAGAAATGGATATAGGACAACTTTTATTAACTCTCTTAGCAATAATAGAATCACCAATAGGAGTAGCGGCATGAAAGGGATTAGAAAGGATTTTGGGACCAACATCAAATCTCATGGCCACATAAAGAGTAATAAAGGATAACATAGCACCAGGATCAAACAAAGTATAAACGTCAAGGGTAAATACTTTCAACATTCCAGTCACCACATTCGGAGAACCCTTGTGATCTTGTCGAGTCTGAAGAGAATAGATTTTTTTTTGCTTCTAAGCACCCGAAGTTGGACCACTAGGCTGAGTTTGCCTTCCATCTCTTCCCTTAGTAGCACGTAATGGACAATCTCTCCTCTTATGGCCCCTCTTTCCATAATGAAAGCAACCATCCATGCCAGACAAACATTTTCCATCATGTTTCCTGTCGCACTTTGTGCAAGTAGTTACCGAAGATCCACCACTATTTCCTCCTTGAGGCTTAGGGTTAGACACCATATCCTTGTTGGACTTAGTGTTCGGAGCATTAGAATATCCTTGACAAGAAATCCTTTGTCGATATTTAGAAAGACCTTGTTAAACATACACAGAATGAGAAAATCACCATCACTGGTCCTTGCCCTTTCCTTGAGTTTCTCTTCTTCAATTTGTTGGGCATATATCATCAAAAGAGATATATGCATCTCCTTGATTAGCATAGAGGTTCAACATTCTTTGACAACCAAGTCTCTGATACACCCGACACAGACTTACTCATCTTTCACTAGAGTCGGCAACCATAGTTGGAGCATACTTAGCCAATTAGGTTAACTTCAAAGCATACTACTTCACACTCATATTCCCTTGTCACAGATTAATGAACTCAAGCACTTTTTCCTTCCACATATCAATAGGAAAGAAATGATCAAGAAAATCTCCTTTGAATTTCTCCCAATCACGGTGACTCGCATTAACAGCCCTCTCACCTTTCCATTGTTCAAACCACACTTGAGCAACACCCTTAAGTTTATAAGCGACAAACTCTGCCTTCTCTACCATAGACAATCCCATAATTCCCTCTATCTTGTAAACCTCATCAATGAACTTTAGTGGATCCTCATTCACTTTATACCCATGAAACTTCGGTGGATTCATCCTAGTGAAGTCCCTTATCCTTGTCACCATCGTACCCACATTTGGGTTCATGCGAGCAATAGTCACACTATTAGCTTGGGACGTTTTAGCTTGAACCAACACTTGGAAAGCGGCTTAGAATTTGGCATGAGTCACTTGCTCAGCCAGAGGGTCAACTGAAACATGAGGAACCTCGGGCTCCATATTGTAACCCGAATTTCTTCTCACATAAGCTATTTGATGGGCCATATCCTGAAAAGCATCAAACAAAATTTAGGAGAATGATCTTTACAGAGATAGACTTTATGGCACGACTTAAATGTAATGAACAAAGCGAAGTTCCTAAAATGCTTTGTGGCCACTTATTCATAAATGTGGTGAGATTCACATTCATTAAGAAGACTCTACTCAACGTGGCTTGTTAGGCATCCTAAGACCATTTTTAAAATAGTGCTCTGAATACCAAGTTTGTCTTAACCTAAAGTACACTCTACACGTGACATGGTGTACAAAACCCCGATAGGCCCTACACAAGACACATGACATACATAAAAAATAATATAATAGAAAATATGAGAATCTAAAGAAGAAAGCCTCATATCATCAAAGAGTTTGACATAAAAGTGGAAGTCTAATCATAGTCTTGAAAAGTCAATATAATACAACAAAAGAGTGGTTGGGATGTAACATGTACACCACATACAATATCGGAAAACTAAACGCATAAAAAATGTAAACATAGGTGACATAGTCCTTAGTACATGACGACTCACCAAGTCTTCAATCAACAAAGAAATCCATTAGCCACAAGCGGCAGGACGATAAGGGTCGGACCATACATTATGAAACAATGTAGGCACAAGTATGCATTATTATATGCAATGTATTAAGTATGAGGGATATGCATAAAAATGTTAAACATGATTATAAGGGGACATAAGGGAAACACGATATGCATGACCAAGCATAAACATAGTAAAACATTTAAAGAAGAAACATAAATAATGAACATGGTCAATGAATCTTAAAATCATAATGAAAGCTTCATAAAACCTTTGAAAGTTACTTAGTTCATTTTGTGGGATATTTATCACTAACCGACATAGACCATGTGAGCTATAACATGGAATCTGGTGTCTTTCTCCTACACTGAAAAGAAATGTCCCCCTTGCAAAGCTAAGGACCATGAATTTCCAGCTTAGGTGGATCCACTAGCTATATCTTTCTAAGACAATCCTACGGAAGCACGTAGTTAGGGACAAGAAAATTGCTACTAGAGTCCTGACTTCTACTAACGGGAGAGCCTCCATCTCAATTTCCTCCTAATGCTAAGTAAAAATCCCAAATGAGTGATCATATTCTCAAACATATCATCATACATGGAAAAGAAAACTTAAGTTACTAATTCAAGCTTAAGTCATCATAGAGTAGCTCCGTAAACCATTATCCTAACAAATGTGAGAAAACCTTTCACCAATCATGAATTCTTAATATGGGAGAAAACCTTTCACAATTCATGCATATGTGTGAAAACTTTTCACAATTCATGCATATGTGAGAAACCTTTTCACAATTCATGCATATGTGAGAAAACCTTTCACAATTTCGTTGATGCTCATCTTAAAAGTACCCTTATTTTATAAAGCATTCATTTCATACATCATGCACTACTTTCATAAATAATCATTCACAGGCTCAAAGATTTCTTGATAAACTCACATCTTCACAAATCCATAATCAAAATCATGAATAATGCATGGGTCTTATAGAACTGTTTGGAAATCTTTGAAATTGAAATTGAACAATTTAAATCACGTCAATTAAGAGCCATAAAAATCATATGAAACTCTAAGCAATTTAGGTGAAATTTAATTGGAAACTTAGAAATCCTTTGGGACACATTGGATAAATGGAATCCAATGTTAAAATCCCACATACATATATGATCAAAGCCCAAAATCAATTGACAAAAAAGAAGGCTTGAAGCTTGAACCTTGGTTTCTTCCTTGAGACTTGAGAGAATTTGGAGAGGATGAATGTGGATGTGAAATGGGGATTTGAGAGAATGAGAGGGTTTGGGTAGATTTAGGAGTTAAATGGTATGTTGGACTTTCTATGACACGTACTGGTCAACCATAAAACCAACTTTAGTAACCCAAAATTATTTTAACTTCCCACAAGACATTCTTACTGCCTCTCAAACTTTCTATGACTTGTAGAGCTAACTCGTAGAACCCAAGTCCGAGTCCAAAATTTCACTACGATTAGGACCTATATATGGAACCCATCTATGACCCTAGTCCAAACGATGTCCCGTGTTGTTCACTCGTAGGTCAAAGTTTAGAAATTTTAATTCTTCCTAACTCAATCTCATTCCTATGAGTGTCGTGTAGGACCTGTAGACATTTCTAGGAACCCTAGAATTGTCTCATAGGACATAATAATTAGCCAAAACATGAAGTCCTTTCCTTTTCCAATTTCTGAGGTTTTAGAGTATCTCCCCATTGGGATATTCATCTTTGAATGGGACTCAAGCTAGCATGAATAGAATAGGAAAGAAACTAACAACCTAACATAAATGTATATCCCATCAAAATGCACATAAACATGGAGAATCACTCTAAGCTAAATCACAACATCAAAATCATACATGCATGCATATGGAAATATGAGAATAACTAAAACGAATGATTCTGAAAAAATGAACCATGAAGAGCTAATACCTCAATCTAGAGTAGGAATGGAGGAAAGAGAGGAGGATACTTTGACATCATATCGGCCTCAGCCTCCCAATCAATTAATTCCTCCAAAAAACCTTCATGGAAGCAACTTTTTTATTTCTAAACATCCAGACTTGCCGGTGTAAAATCTCAACCTAAACCTCTTTATAGGATAGACTTTCTTTAACTCTCAAACCTTCCAAAGGTAAAATGGATGTCATATCTTCAACACATTTCTTCAATAAAGAGAGACGGAATATTGTATGTACCGCTGCATTAGCAACTCAAGTTCATAAGCAACTTTGTCAATACGCCTCAAAATCTATTATGGGCCAACACAATGAGAACTAAGCTTCTCTTTCTTTCAAAACCTTACACCCTTCAGGGAGAAATTTTCTAATTGACCGAATCATTAGCTTCAAAGTAAAGCTCTCTTCTTCTAACATCGGCATAAGACTTTTGTCGACTTTAAGCCGTTTTCAACCTTTCGCAAATGAGTAGAACCTTCTCCTTAGCCTCATGCACCAACTTGATCCCTATCAAAGCAATCTAACAAACTTTGAAAAAACAAATAGGAGACCTACACCTCCTACTATAAAGAGCCTCAACTGGAGTCATCCCAATACTAGAATGATAATTATTATTATAAGAAAACTCAATCAAATGCAAATTATCATCCCAATTACCTTTGTAGTCAATCTTACAAGATCTTAGAACATTTTCTAAAGTTTATATAGTACTCTCGGCTCGTGCACTGGTCTTAGGGTGAAAAGTCGTGCTAAGGTTCATTTGAGTACCAATACATTTCTTGAACGACTTTTAAAATTGGGACGTCAATTTAGTACCACAATCGAAGATAATGGAAAAGGGCACTCCATGCAACCTCACCATTTCCCGAATATAAAGCTTATCATACTCTTCCCCTTAAAAATGAAGTCTTAATGGGAAGAAAGTGACCTAATTTCATCATTCGGTCCACAATAACCCAAATCATATCAACGTGGCAATGAGTACGAGGTAAACTCGTAATGAAGTCCATATTGAAATCATCCCACTTCCAGGTAGGAATACTAATGTTTTGAGTCAAACCACCTGATTTCTAATGCTCAACTTTCACTTCTTGACACTTCGTACATTTACCCATAAATTGCATGATATCCTTTTTCATCCTACTCCACCAATAGACTTTCCAAAAATTACGGTACATCTTGGTGTCTCCTGGATGAATAGAATACCAAGAATTGTGAGCTTCGATCAAAATATGATTTTTCAACTTATTAACATTTGAATTACATAACTAACCTTGATATTAAAGTACAATATCTCCCCCTTGGGAGAAATCCCGAATGGTTTTTCGAGAAATTGACTTTTTCAAATCACCTAATATTGGATCAAGGTCTTGTTAAGCTTTCACCTCCAATTGATTAACGTTTCAAACACACCTCATCCAATTCTAGGTGCAAACGATCGTTAAGCAGTGTAAAACCCAACAAATGAGTTGGGGTCGAACACAAGCGGTACGTGTTCAAATTCAATTAAGAAGTACAAACGTGATCTACTTAGCTATAGGAATAGAAATTATCGAAAAAGACATGAAACAAATAAAAAGGGGTGACACGAATGTTAGATGGGGGGGTTTGTTTGTAGTTATCAGCTACAAGGCAGTCACTCAAAACTGAATTAACAATACGGAGAAGAATTCTCGGGGTGTGATTGATTATAGGAAATTTTCACTATATGGGTAATTGTAACTACTAATACATAGCTAAATATCAGTGGGTAGGCTAGACTATGAGTGAAATAGCTTTCTCTCGAACAACTATTCCGATTCAAGCGATTTCTTTTGAACATCAACAACCATAGCAATAAAGAACATCCCACACCTTAATTCATCCACTCTCTCGAGCTAGATGGGTAGGATTGGATTTAGGATTCACTCTCTCGAGATGAACCCATATCAACCTAACACCTACAAACCATTGATAAAAAACCTTGGTTCCAAAACTTCTCTCTCGTGCGGTAAGAACACAAAATTAGAACTACATTTGCAACAACAATTCATAAATTAAACCTCAACTAATGATTAAATCTACTTCAAATAACTAGTAATTAACAATACCCATAAGCTAATTCAACCCATAATCACATGATCACACCCTAAGAATTGGGGGTTTAGCCAAATATCATAAAAAGGAAAAATAGTTACCAAATCATTTAGCCATCAACTGGGTAAGAGTATTCAAGCCTTTACAATTTCCAAATTTAAGAAAATTAGTAACTCACTTGCAAAATCTCTAAATTGAGAGTAAAAAAGCCTTCAAGTCTACTAGGAAACTCTCAAACTCAAAAGAAAACTCTTCTAAATGGTAGCAACCTCTTCAATTTACAGTTCAAAAATCAAATTTATAGTTGCCAAAAATTGGCCATGAAAGGCCATTAGGCGAGGTAAGTCGGGTTCACTGAGTGGTTCAGCGAACTGCCCTTTGCTCTCTTCTATCGCCGTTATGCATTGGTTCTCAGCGTCCTCAAGTCCTGTAACTTTGAACGATTCATCTTGTCATCGCGAAATTGATCGGCGATTCGTTGACTGCCCCTTTCCTGTCGCTGACTTGGTTTCTTCCCTCAAGGTAAGCACACTGGAACATTAGGCGGACTGAAGTGCCCCTCAGCGAGTCGCCAAGTGGTCTTGGCGATCACCATGCTCGCCTTTCTCCACTTCTTCAGCTTGTTTTGTTCCCTTCTGCCTGTTAGTGTCCTTGCTTTGCTCCTTAGTCCACATACCTGAAAATCAAGGCTTTAACAGCATATTATATCATCAATTAATTATTTGAGGACACTAGGGTGTGTTTGGTACGAAGGAAAATGTTTTCCATGGGAAATGTTTTCCTAGAAAATATTTTCCTGGAAAACAAGTAGATTTTTGACTTATTTTCTCATGTTTGGTTGGTGAGTAGAAAATATTTCCGAAAAAGATTTTTATTGTTTGATTTATGAATGAAAAATATTTTTGAGAAATATCTTTTACTTTTACCAGAGTGGAACATAATTTTTTAAATTGAAAATATTTTTTAAAACCAAACTTAAATTTTTTTTGGGGGGTAGGGATTGCGGGGCTGGCAGGCAGGGGGAGGGTCGAGGGTAGGGGTGAAACAACAAAAATTTGAAGTTGAAATATTTTTTAAAACAAAGTTAAAAT
>JAJOOR010058361.1:0-13761 GCA_036250505.1 Solanum acaule | reverse complement strand
GGATGGTAATTAAATTATTTATTTATAAATTTTAAAAAAAAACTCTAATTTAAATTATGCTCTTTATATGTTGCCTAAATTAAATTCCCAATATGCAATTTTTTTTCTCATTAGAGAATTTCAAGTAATTTATTTGAGAAAAAAAATGAAAAAGAAAAAAAATCTCTTGATACTATACAAATTAATGAAAAACACTGAAAAGAATTGTCTGACAATTTAAATATGTTGTGAAAAATGATAAAATTTGACTCTATTTCATAAAGAAACAAAGAAATTTAATTTTAAAAAAAGGGAGAAGGCACAAGTACCCGCCTAGACTATGAGCAAAATCTCAGAGACACACCTTAACTAAACTAAGGTCCTATTACCCGCCCAATCTCATTTTATATATAATATTGTACACCTTTTGGCTTGTGTGGCACACCCATGACTCCACGCAGTTGAGGTGTGTGAGAGATATTTGGATGCCATGTAAGCCAAAATGGTGTACAAAATTAAAAAAAATGAGTTCAGGGGGGTAGTAGGACCTTAATTAGTTTAGTTAAAGTGTGTCTCTGGGATTTGGGTCATAGTCTAGGGAGGTACTTCTACCTTTTCCCTTAGAAAAAATATCAATTTAAGTTTTAAAATTAATTAACTATCTCTACAAATTAATTATAAAATGGCCAATTAAAAATGAACACGTGTCCATATTAATCAGATTTTAATACATTTTTCCGTATCTTACATGCCTCTAAGAGAGTCCTCAGCACGAGAGGGTGCGTTTATTAAACTTTAAAATAATTCAGGGGGGTAATAGGTCTAATGTATAGTTAAGGTGTGTCGTTGGGATTTCGCGTATAGTTGAGGGGCGTACTTGTGCATTTTCCCTTAATATTTAATATTTATGTATAGGAAAAGCACTAAATTACTACGATCTTAATGAATTATCGATTTATCCTATAACCCAATATTAAAAAACTAAAATTGAATCGATAACACGATAATTGTTTTTATAGAACCATTAAAAAACTGTTAACCCAATAACACTTTTTTAGTTCGATTTATCGACCGGTTCAGTTTTTGCACATCACTACTTGCTAGCTCTAAAAACAGCTATTCGTGAAATTTCTCCATCATTCCCAAGGTAAGGGTGAATGCTATTCGTGACATTACTTGTGGAATTACATTGAATATGTTGTTTTCCACGTTCCAAGGATATTTGGTTAGGATATATGTTTTTTTCAGAAATCTTAGTCCCAAACTCTTTTAAGAAAAACTTTTGGCTTGTGCTTTCTCTCCAGAACAGGGGTTTAATTTATGTGTCTTTCTAATGTGTGTTAACTGCTTCACTTAAAGGATTGTTAACGGCCATTTCATGAAGAAATGTAAAATATTGCTCGGACTCTTCAAAACTGCCACATGATGCATGGTGCGCCGACACTTGTGTGGCGAGATTTTTGAAGAAGATAAGTTTCACTTCATAAAAGTAAGACATAGCAATTAACAAAGCACCTCACTGATATGTCAAATGACAAGTAATAATATTTAGTCTGATAAGTCTTAATGCTTCCAAATGCTTTGATGATCTCCTCACAAGTGCAGGGACCCGGTCCTCTGCAGAGTATGCCTGTCCAGGACCTTATGTTATACAGCTGGCAAGCTGTTGCGTCAGAGTTTGGTGAGGTCGTCAATGTACCACACCAATCAGAAAGGACGAGGTTGTTTATACATCGATCATAACTCTTCATGGTTGATATATTCAACATCACAAACAAGAAATTACTTATTCATTCAAAGAGATATATTCAAGCTTCAAAACAGCAAGGGACCTAATAGAGTGCATTATTGGTTCTTGAACCAGTTGTTACTTTGACTGCTCGTATTTGTGCTTATATTGTAGGAATCGTTTCGCTTGTGATAGAAACGTTTCAACCTTGAGTGAATCATTGTAAGAACTTAGTTAAGGGTAACTTAAGGTCTTACATAAAAGTCTATATTAATCAGTTGGGTTAGTATAGTAGGCAATGCAGGCATTGCTTTGGCTCATTGAGTGATATTGTATTACTCAGAATAGAGATTAGTAGGTTAATCTCGTGTGTGTTGTAAATTGGTTTTACTTTGGCTTGTGAAGTTTAGTAAAAGCAGTTTGAAAATCCTGTGAGACAGGTCGTGGTTTTACTCCCTTGAGCAAGGAGGTTTCCACGTAAAGTACGTGTGTTATCTTTACTTTCAGTAATTATTTTCTGTTCATTATTATTGTGTTGAGGACCTGGTCCTATCATACTTAGTGGACGTATACATTCCAACAAGTGGTATCAGAGCTTGACTTTTCTATTTGGGAAACACCAAGAAAAGAAAAGATCCTGAAAGAATGGTTGTTCCACCCAACATGGAGGAAGGTCACCAGACCACCTCGTTTCAATGGACAGTAATATGGTTGGTGGAAAAATCGCATGCATGACTACATCAACGTTGAAGGCACTGACCTGTGGGACGTGATTCTCGACGAACCTTACATTCCCACAAAAGAAGTTAAAGATAGAGAACTTGCTATGACAGTTATCAAAACCAGAAAGGAGTACAACGAAATGGACAAGAACAAGATAGAGAAGAACTACAGAGCAAATAATATTTTGGTATGTGGAATCGGCTCAGATGAGTACACCAGAATCTCTACCTGCGAGACATCCAAAGAGATATGGGACTGTCTCCAAACAGCCCATGAGGGAAAGACACAAGTGAAGGAGTCTAAGGTCGATATGCTTACGACTCAATATGAGAAATTATGTATAAAGGAAGGTGAAACCATTCACAAGATGAGTTCAAGATTCACCTTCATAACCAACGAACTGAGATGCCTTGGTGAACCTATTTCACCAAGTAAACAAGTTAGAAATATTCTCAAAGTGCTTCCCAAGTCATGGGAGAGCAAAGTGAATGTTATAACTGAGGCAAAAGATCTAAAGGTGCTCACCATGGATGAACTGATTGCAAATCTCCAAACCTATTAGTTGAACAAACAACAGAGGTCAAACATAAATGAGGGAAAGAATGAGAGATCAGTTGCATTGAAAACATCTTCAAACGATGGGGCTAAGGAGGAGGATGAAATGGCATATGTAACTAAAAGATTCCAAAAGATTATCAAGCAACACGGAGGCTTCCAAAAGAAGGGTTCGACTAGAAGAGCAACAAATGCAAATGATCTATGTCATAAATGTGGCAAACCTAGTCATTTTATGAGGGATTGTTCGAGTCAGAAGCAGGAAACTCAGGACTTCAGACCTCGCAGAAGGGACCAGGTCCTAGACCATACAAAGAGAAAGGCTTATGCTGATCAACTAGTGAAGAAAGCCTTGGATGTATGGGAAATGCATCCAGCGAATCTAAGGAAGAGGCAGACAGTCATAAAGATGTCTCGATGATGGCTATCGAAGATGATGAAACTATGTTCAATTCTATTTTCTCACTAATGGCAAAATCTGACGATGAAGAGGATCTGAATGAGGTAACCCTTTTCGATCTAAAAAATGATCTAGATACTCTTCCCATTAAAAGATACTCTTCCCATTAAAAGATTGAGAAAATTTGTTGCTGTATTAATTGACTCAGTTGATGAATTAACCTCTGAAAATTTGATGATAAGTGAAAAACTGAGTTTGTGCGAGGATGAAAACTCAGCTCTTAACTCTCAAATATCTGAAATGAGTGTTAGGATAGGTATCCTAGAGACTGGTAGCTTGCAACTCAATGAGGAACTTGGTACCTTTGAGGGTGGAAAACAAAAACTCAGTAACTTTAAGGTTGAGCTAGAAGAGAAACTTAAGACCTCAGAGTCTAAGTTAGTTGCCTCCCTTGAAAGGAACTCTCAATTAGTAAAGGATCTATGTTAGATCAAAGAAGAGTTGAACCATTCCCTCAAATGGACTGATTCGTCTAAGATACTCTCTAACTTAGCAAATCAGAAGTTTAATAGCAAAAAGGGGTTAGGTTGTAGACAGATAGAGACTCCCTACAATCCCCACAGTAAATATGTGTCTGTCTCTGACAATCTTTTGTGTACCCATTGTGGAAGAAATGGTCATCTGAAAGAAAATTGTGAGATTCTGAAAGGAGTAAAAGAAAGGCAGGAGAAGTTTCTTAGATCGAGAAAGGTTTTTGAAAAATAAAAAAAGGTACCTGGTCCCAGTTACCATTTTAGCAAGAACATTTTGCCCCCATGGACAGGAAGGTATCTCATTAAGCCTTTTGATAGTTTTTGGGAACTACATCTGAAGTTGGTTCCTAAGTCTAATAAGTGATTCTTGTGCAGAACAGAAGAAGCAGTCAGTGATGGTACATGGATAGTGGATGCTCAAGGCACATGACTAGAGATACTCTAAACTTCCTCTCTTTGGAAGCACACCAGGGCGGTGGTGTGTCATTTGGTGGTGGGAAGAAAGGTTTCATTCTCGGAATTGGCAAGATAGAAAGAACAACTGATCATTCCATAGACAATGTACATTATGTCAATGGTCTGAAATACAATCTCTTGAGCGTATCACAAATTTGCGACAAGGGAAATGAAGTTAAGTTCTTGTCTGATATGTGTTTGGTAACTAATTGTGTAACTAACAAGGTTGTTATGACTGCCAAAAGAGTAAAAAATATGTATGTTGCAGATCTTGACTCGGTAGAAGGAGACAATCTTTCATGTCTAAGTGCTCAAGCTGACAATGCAAATCTATGGCATAGGTGATTGGGTCATGTGAGTGTATCCTTGCTGAACAAACTTGCTGCAGGGGACCTAGTCCGTGGTAATTAAGTCTATGATGCCTGTGTAAAAGGAAAACAAACCAGATCATCCTTCAAATCCAAGAAAGGCGTGAGCACAACTAGACTGTTAGAACTTCTCCACATGGATCTATGTGGACCTGTCAGAGTCCAAAGCAGAGGAGGTAAGAAGTATATTCTGGTAGTTGTTGATGATTTCTTCAGGTTCACATGGAAAATGTTCCTGCGAACTAAGGACAAGACAACCGGACTTCTGATCACCTTTGCCAAGGCAATTCAACTTAAGGTTAATTGTAAGATAGCTAGCATCATATCTGACCATGGCACATAGTTTGAAAATTCTTAAATTGAAGGCTTTTGTACTGAACATAGAGTTCATCACAATTTCTCTGCGTCAAGAACTCCCCAGCAAAATAGAGTTGTTGAAAGGAAGAATAGAACACTGGTGGATATTTCTAGAACCATGTTGATTGACTCAGGGCTAGCAATGATTTTTTGGTCAGAAGCAGTTAACAGCCTGCTATGTTACAATAGGTGTCTTATTAGGTCCATGATCAAGAAAAAATACCTTATGAGTTGCTGAATGACAGGAAACCTTCAATTGCTCATCTGAAGCCATTTGGTTGCAAATGATTTGTACTGAATAATGGAAAGGATGACCTTGGCAAGTTTGATGCCATGAGTGATGAAGGGGTGTTTGTCGGGAACTCTTCTACCAGCAAAGCATACAAAGTTTTTAACAAAAGAACTCTATGTGTTGAAGAGAGAATTCATGTGATATTTGATGAGTCTGAGAGCAATGATGAACATAAAGAAGACCCTGATTTGGAGGAGCTGATCAAAGGAAAACAGGACAAGTCAATCCAAAATCCCGGAAGCAAACAAGTTGCAAGAGAAAACAGTGTAGAACTCAAAGAGGAACCTGGTCCCTCTAGTTCAGCTCAGGAGGTATTATCTCAAAATCCAGAAGGTGAATCTGCTGCTGATGTTGAAGAAGAGATATCTAGAAAGTCCGGATGGAAACATCAATCCTCACATCCGCTGGACATTCTCATATCTCCACTGGACTCCGGAATACAAACTAGATCCAGAACAAGAAATCTAGTTGCATATTCAGCCTTCATATCATCCATTGAGCCTATGAACATCAAAGAGGATTTACAGGATACAAATTGGGTAACATCAATGCAGGAAGAGCTTCATCAGTTTGAGAGAAGCAAAGTATGACACCTGGTTCCCAGACCTCTCAACAGAACCATTATTGGGACTAGATGGGTCTTTAGAAACAAACTTGATGAACATGGGATCATTACCAGAAACAAGTCAAGACTCATGGTTCAAGAATATAATCAAGAGGAGGGGATCGACTATGACGAGACCTTTGCTCCTGTAGCCAGAATGGAAGCTATTAGAATCTTGATAGCCTTTGCTGCCCACATGAAGTTTAAACTATTTCAAATGGATGTCAACAGTGAATTCTTGAATGGAAATTTGAAGAAAAGGTGTATGTTAAATAACCTCCATGTTTTGAAGATGCCGATCTACCAAATCATGTGCTGAAGTTGGATAAAGCTTTGTATGGTTTAAAGCAAGCTCCCAGAGCGTTGTAGGAGCGCCTGTAAAAATTCCTCCTTGCAAATGGGTTCAAAAGAGGTAAAATCGATAATACTTTGTTCCTAAAATCCAGAGGTAAGGAGCTGTTGATTGTGCAGGTTTATGTAGATGACATTATTTTTGGAGCTACTTCAGATTCACTGTGCAAAGAGTTTGCTGATTTAATGAGTAGTGAATTCGAAATGAGCATGATGAGGGAGCTTACTTTCTTCCTAGGATTGCAGATCAAGAAGTCTTCTCAGGGAACATGTATATGTCAAGAGAATTATATAAAAGAATTGCTCAAAAAGTTCAATCTACTTGAGGTAAAAGTCCTTGATACTCCTATGAGCACAAGTGTGAAACTTGACCTGGATGAAGATGGTATTGAGGTTAACCAGAGCACGTACAGGGGAATTATTATTGGATCACTTTTGTACCTCACTGCAAGCAGGCCTGACATAGTCTTCAGTGTAGGGATGTGTGCAAGGTTTCAAGTAGCACCAAAGGAATCACACTTGAAGGCAACCAAGCGAGTTTTGAGATACCTGAAGGGAACACAGGACCTGGTCCTCTTCTATCCCACTGGTGACTCCTTTCATCTAATTGGTTATGCTGACGCTGATTATGCGGGTTTTCTTGTTGATCAAAAAAGCACATCAGGCATGGCACACTTCCTAGGATCATCACTAATTTCTTGGGGGACTAAGAAGCAAAATTCAGTGGCATTGTCTATAGTAGAAACAAAATATGTGGCTGCTGCATCATGTTGTGCTCAACTCCTATGGATCAGCAGCAACTGGAAGACTTTGGTGTTCTCACAGACACTATTCCTCTAATATGCGACAATACTAGTGCAATGAACATGGCCAAGAACCCTATTCAACATAAGAGGACAAAACACATAGATGTGAGGCATCATATCCTTAGGGACAATGTTGAGAGGCAAAATGTGGTGATGAAGTTCTGCAAGACAGAAGACCAATTGGCTGATCTCTTTACAAAACCCTTGAGTAAAGAATGCTTTATCATAAACTGACTGAGGCTAGGAATGCACAAGATCACCTGATTCCATAACAAGCTTACAAAAATCTTCCATTTGATTATGTTAAGAAGGGCAGGTATCTATACTTGTTGTAATGCTTATCGATTGAGAATTCACTCTTGGTACCTTAATGTAGGTATAACTTATGGCATGTTAGCTGAAGGGAAAATCTAACCATACATGCAGGGCCATATACCAAAAGGGACCTGGTCCCCGAGATGTTAGTATCACTTATGCTATACTGTGTGTCTATCAACGATCACTGCCACGTGTCCCTTATCCATTCATTGCATCAGTTTCAAACGTCTTTTCACTTTAAATCCAAGAGTCTCTACTTTTCAGGGACCCGATACCCCTTGTGCTTATATACATGACTTTGCTAGTGAATAAAAAAAAACTAATCTCTTCCTAATCTTCTTTTGTGATTCACGACTTTGTTTTAAACCGTCTCTTTTAATATAATCAGAATGCCTAACTCTTCCTCATCTTCAAAGCTTCCCGTTCCCTTAGAAATTGAAAATCATTGTTCTTTCAATTTCTCCACTCCATTCCCAGAAGAAACTCTTTCGAAGCCAGTTTGTGATGCTGGTGAGACGGGTGAATCCACCATACCTCTTACTGAAGTAGTGGCCTCTCCTATACTTCCATCTGGGGAATTTTTACCTTGCTCACCTACGTTAGTTCTTTCTGGTGAGAAATCTCAAAACTCAGAAGCCCAATCAGTCGTAAAACCAAGTGTTGACCCTCTCACTAAAGAAGTTGAAGTATTTTCTAGGGCAGTATCTTTTACTATGTCTGAGAGGTTATTTGACGGAATTTTCCTGAGGGAAAATGTCCCGAGTCAAACATTCGTGTAGTACCGGCAGAACTGGTAGTCGTACAAAGTTTGGCTTCCCTCAGAGGTGATGCTCAACCAACTCTGATGGACCAATAGATGAGGTTGCCGAAATAGGTCCCTCACAGTATGCAACATGTGTTTGACCAAACTCCCAAGTCATTTGACGTTAAGAGTGAAAAAGAGGAGGAAGGAGAAGGTCCTTTGAGATGGAGTAGAAAAGGGGTGCGAGGAGCCAACACTTTGACAGCAGGTGTCCTAGATCTAGAAACATTTAAGAGTGTTCTTGAGACTGATCTTACTAATGAGCCCACTGAGTTTGCAAATGAGAGAAAAAGAAAAAGGAAATGAAAGATGGTTGAGTCCCAGACAAAGGGGTATAAGAAGAGGTATATTACTAGGAGTGTGATGCAGAAGGTCATGGGAAGTGCCATAGCAGCAAATGTAATTAAAACGGAAAGGGCTAGGAAGAGAAGACGGGAAGGTCATTTTTCTGAAGAACCCACATCAATCCCCTTGTCTGTTCGGTCCAGTGATACAGATTTCGATGATGTTGCTGCGTATGTGGCTAAAAGAAGGAAGGAAGTAAAGGTTGAGAGAGTCAAATCAAAAGGGGTTCAGAAATCAACAAAGAGATCTCCTATGAGAAAGCAAGTAAAAGTGATATTGAGCAGTCAATACAAACTAAGGTACTAGGTCCTCATGTGCAAAAGCCGGAAGAAGAAAAGGAGCTGACCAGGGAAGCACTGATAACAGTGATAGAGAATCAAAAGGTGCTAAATGGTAGTCTTCGATCCTGACATTCTTACAGATTCGGAATGTCCACTTTTTTTGATGCAGTTTCATTGCAAAGTTGGGATCATTTATTTGAACCCCCAACACCATACCTACATGAGCCTGAGCTGCGTGAATTTTTCTATAAGATGGAGCTTCTGAATAATGGGGGAATCAGGACTACTGTTAATGATGTCAAAAATTTTCTAGATGAGAAAACTTTGGGGATTATTCTAAGTGTGCCTGTGAAGGGGATCCGGTTCATTGAAGGATGAAAACCCTCAAGTGAGTTCACTAAACATACTACGAAGAAGGGGGACATTAAGTGAGCAGGTTTACCAAAGAAGTTTCTGAAGGGGGAATACCAACTATTCTTTGAGATCATCACTAAGGTACTGGTACCAAGGATAGAGAAGAGAACTGTAACATCTGCTGCAGACCTATTTCTCATGGAAAATCTAGATGACCTCGAGGAGATCAATCTTCCTGCTATAATGCTTAAGAATATGCACAGGGTGATGACTTGGAAGTCAACCAAACATGGCATCCCTTATGGCTATTTGCTAAACTATGTGTTCAAACATTTCAAAGTACCTCTTGGACGAGGAGTACCAGGTACCGTTAAGCAACTGTTTTCTGTTGTTACCCTTCTGGAGTATGAATGTGTTGAAGGGAAAGCTAATAGTAGGTCTCAAGTAGCGGATCTTCTAGAGCAGCAAGCCTCTCTCAAACGAGAATTGACTGACCACACTGTGATCTTGAACAATAAGAAGGTTGAGATTGCGCAACTGAAATCTAAGCTGCAGAAGTCTGTCTCAAAGGGACCCGGTACCAGTGATGTGGACGAGCAAGTGGTGCAGAAGTTGAGAGCTGATAATGAGTAGCTGCTGAAGACAAATGCATCACTCAGTGAGGAAGTCAAAGCTCTCAATAAGCAAGTCATTCAGGCTCACGAGGCTGCAAATGAGCGGATGTCCTTGCTAATGCGAACCCTTACTCCCTTTCCCAATCTGTCCTAAACTAGTCTAGTCTCCCTGGTTTCTTTTTTCTTATGTCAAAACTCTAGTGGCTTTATGTATTGTTTTGGCTGGCTCTTGTGGTCAGCTTTTGTGATCTAATGCTAAGTTCCTATTATACCCTATTCAATATGCTTTGATATTCATTTTATGCTTACCTGTGCATGTTCTGTGTGGCCTATGGCCCTGAGTTCTTAATGTTTTGCATGCAACTCGCATATGTTTACTGCTATTGCTTTTCAATGATGTCAAAAGGGGGAATTTTTGGTGAACTATTCTGAAATTAGAAGGGAACTTAACTAAGAGGAAAGAACAGTAATAGGGGGAACTGTGACAGGGGGAATTAATGTATTTTTGAATGAATGCTTAACATGTGAGGCTGCTTGTAGGTTGTTTGTCATCATCAAAAAGGGGGAAATTGATAAGTCTTAATGCTTCCAAATGTTTTGATGATCTCCTCACAAGTGCAGGGACTCGGTCCTCTGTAGAGTATGCTCATCCAGGACCTTATGCTATACAGCTGGCAAGCTGTCGCATCGGAGTTTGGTGAGGTTGTCAGTGTACCACACCAATTAGAAAGGACGAGGTTGTTTGTACATCGGTCATAACTCTTCATGGTTGATATATTCAACATCACATACAAAATTACTTATTAATTCAAAGAGAGATATTCATGCTTCGAAACAACAAGGGACCTAATAGAGTGCATTCTTGCTTCCTGAACCAGCTGTTACTTTGACTGCTTGTATTTGTGCTTATATTGTAGGAATCGTTTCGCTTGTGATAGAAACGTTTCAACCTTGAGTGAATCATTGTAAGAACTTAGTTGAGGGAAACTTAGGGTCTTACGTAAAAGTCTATATTAATCAGTTGGGTTAGTATAATGGGCAATGCAGGCATTGCTTTGGCTCATTGAGTAATAGTGTATTACTCATAATAGAGATTAGTCGGTTAATCTCGTGTGTGTTGTAAACTGGGTTTTACTTTGGCTTGGGAAGTTTAGTAAAAGCAGTTTGAAAATCCTGTGAGATAGGTAGTGGATTTTCTCCCTTGAGCAAGGAGGTTTCCACGTAAAGTACGTGTGTCATCTTTACTTTTAGTAATTATTTTCTGTTCATTATTATTGTGTTGAGGACCTGGTCCTAACATACTTAGTGGACGCATACATTCCAACATAGTCCTTGCAAGGAACTTTTGCTCAGGTCTATAATTAATATGATTTCTCCTTGCAAGGAACTTTTGCTCATGTCAATGGTCCTTAGCTATTAATTAGATGTAAAGGAAAAACTCAAAACTATGCATCATAACAACAACTATTACTATGCCTCAGTCCCAAACAAGATGAGATCCACTATATGAATCATCACTAACCATGTTAGTTCTCCTCGTGTCCAAGATTTATTCCATTAAACTCATCTCATGCCAAAAATTTAAAAATATTGTTCTCGTAAAATGGAGCTTCTTTGCTCAAGTTGTTCTTGACATCTTCTAATTCCTGCAATGTGCTAGTTTTTGAATATGCTTCATCTCTTGAAACAGGGGTTATGCATCTTTCTGGTACTCCCCTACAAGGATGATTAGTTTAATAAATTTGCAGAAACCATAAAAAAGAAAAGGAAACATGAACGATTAAAAGGGAGAAATAGAACAAAAGGAAACTTCATCTGTAATTAGCACACACCAAGCATTCAAGGGAAGGAAACCTTCTGTTACGAAAATCCTACGAGCTAATTTGACTTCCTAAAATAAGCTCTCCTTGCAATGCCGTCTTTCTTATGTTATTGTTACTAGTAAAGTGAAAGAAGAGAAGATAGTCCTGAAGAAAAGACAATTATCAAGGGAAGACCAAATCTAATCCATAGGAAAATGAACACTCACAACAAGGGTAAAGCAAAAACTAGAATCCTTGTACAAGAATTGACGAGATTCCTCTGTTTCCCCTAGTTAAGTTTTTTTCAGCCAAAACAAAATAATGAAGTCGTCCTAGATCGCACTTCTTTGTTTTTTTACATTGTCTAGAGCTATAACATCTTCTTGAAACGCTGTTGAATAAGAGAAACCATTTCCAGCGCCATTTAGCATGAAGTTGAAGATACAATTATTGTTACTTGAAATAGAGCACAAGGGGAAATGACTAACAAGCTCCCCTGGCAACATAGTATAAAAAGTAAGCATAATTCAACAGCACGTACTCTTACAAGTTATTTGTTACTTCGCTGTTTCACAACCTGAGCTTTTCAGTCCCCTTTTTGTTGCATCCTCAGTCCCTACCGTAGAAAGAGGACAAACTAGGAGTTAATAACCTCTGAAGATCTGAACAGGTCACCCTTTGGATTGTCATGAAACTTGATCCAAACACAACCAAAATTTCACTTCTAATTTCCATGTGTAAACGTATTTGCCCAAGATATCCATACACCAATTGATCCTTCGGAATCTTGATAGTAAACATTTTCATCTAAGAAAACATCTAACATATATGTTTCATCACAATCACAAAAGACCGAAAGATCACTTCCCAACCCTACCAAGCTCAAACGACACCTCTTCCTCCTTTCCAATAACAGGATAGTTCCATCTCTCCCCATTTCCCATAAGCCAAATCAATAGAAATGATGCTTAGTTTAATACACAAATTAGGATCAATAATAGTAGTCCAATGAAGTTTTCGATTCACGAACCTACCTGACTGTTGTAATGGTACCATGCTTGGATAATTATCAATAGTTCTCCAAGAATCACTTTTTAGACTATATTTTTACCTCAATTTGAAGTAAAATGTCAAGTCTGTCAATGAAAAAAATAACGACTACCTTATAATCATCATGAAACTCATCATATCCAAAGCCATATACTCACCCAAGGGAATACCTCAAAGAAGTTTCAGTTTTAGGATTAGGCAACTTCTTGTACTTTCTAATTGATGATTCCATAGAAACAATTCGTTTTTCCGACTAACAAGACAAATCAATCCATTGACAGAAGTTCTTAAATATCTAGAATCTATCCTGAAAATCTAATACATTTTACAAATGAAACAGTGCATTTCGAGATAAAGTGACTACATCACCAATCCAATAAAAAATAAAATTTGTCCCTAGAAAGAGCCAGCTTTCCACTTTCAAACTCTACCGGATACCAGTTTTGATTTTCCCAATCAAATTTGTAGGTTGTTACTTTTTGTAATTTATTATGCAAAGGCTTGCTTTCATGACTCGAATTCTTCATATTCATTAAATGATCCATAAAGCATGAAATCATTTTATTAGTTGTGAAAAGGATGACTTTTCTAGGATGGCAATTCCATTGCAAATTCGCATCCACAAAAGTCTTAGAAATTTGATCTCCTATATACTTTAGTGATACCAAATTTGGAGCATTGATAATCTCCAACATAGGATGCATCCCCAACATCTAAATAGTACTTATATTCAAGAGTTGAGGGTGATATGTCCCCTTTTATTGATAAGTACCTTGGTATTGCTCTTCAGAATGGTGTAAAAGATATAGGGTGTGTTTGGTATGAAGGAAAATGTTTTCCCAAAAAATAAGTAGATTTTTGACTTATTTTCTCATGTTTGGTTGGTTAGTAGAAAATTGTTTTTAGTGTTTAATTTATGAATGAAAAATATTTTTGAGAAAATATTTTTTATTTTTACTAGAGAGTAGAAAATAATTATTTAAATTGAAATTGAAATTTTTTTTTTAAAAACAAACTTAATTTTTTTTTTGGGGGGGGGGGG
>JAJOOR010058360.1:0-12703 GCA_036250505.1 Solanum acaule | reverse complement strand
GAAGTAAAATGAGTTTGTTTGTGTCTGGACTATCTCGTTAATCTAATAAGGAGGGGAGAGAAGCATGTTGATAGGGGACATGGACATTGCTAGGCTTATGATTCATGTACAACACATAGAGGAGAAGTTGAAAGATAGGGAAAAGTTCTGCAACAAGAGGGTTAAGATAGCAAATCATAAGTCTGGCCAGCAGAAGACAGGAAATGGGCATCGGGAAGTAAAATGAGTTTGTTTGTGTCTGGACTATCTCGTTAATCTAATAAGGAGGGGAGAGAAGCATGTTGATAGGGGACATGGACATTGCTAGGCTTATGATTCATGTACAACACATAGAGGAGAAGTTGAAAGATAGGGAAAAGTTCTGCAACAAGAGGGTTAAGATAGCAAATCATAAGTCTGGCCAGCAGAAGACAGGAAATGGGCATCGGGAAGTAAAATGAGTTTGTTTGTGTCTGGACTATCTCGTTAATCTAATAAGGAGGGGAGAGAAGCATGTTGATAGGGGACATGGACATTGCTAGGCTTATGATTCATGTACAACACATAGAGGAGAAGTTGAAAGATAGGGAAAAGTTCTGCAACAAGAGGGTTAAGATAGCAAATCATAAGTCTGGCCAGCAGAAGACAGGAAATGGGCATCGGGCAACTTACCAACAAAGGTCATCTGGACCCGCTCCATCATCAGCTAGTGCACTTGCACCGAGAAATAGGAATGATCACATGGATCAAAGTTCTCAGAATTTCAGAGCTCATGGTACTCAATCGCAGGGTATTGTGGCACATGGGTTTCGGTGCCCAACTTATACTAAGTGTGGTAGAACCCATCCAGGAGAATATCATGATGGCTCCAATGGTTGCTTCAAGTGTGGTCAGACGGTTCATTTCATGAGAGAGTGCCCTAAGAACAGGCAGGGTAATGGGGGCAACAGAGCCCAATCTTCTTCAGTGTCTCCAGTAGACAGCCACTACAAGACGAGCTACTTCAGGGACAGGCGGAAGAGCAAACCGTATGTATGCTATGGCTAGTCGCCAGGATCAGGAGAACACACCGGATGTTGTCACTGGTATGTTTAAAGTCATTTCTATTGATGTGTATGTCCTACTTGGTCTGGATGTGAGCTTATCTTTTGTGACTCCTTATGTAGCCATGAAGTTTGGTATTTCCCCTGAACAACTTCTTGAGCCCATCAGTGTTTCCATACTGATTGGTGAGTCTATTCTAGAAGAAAAAGTTTATCGTCATTGTACTATCTCTGTCTATCACAAAGACACCATGGCTGACTTAGTTGAGCTAGACATGGTGGATTTTGATGTCATTCTAGGTATGGACTGGCTTCATGCTTTTTATGCCTTAGTTGATTGTAGAACTCGAGTAGTCAAGTTTCAATTTCCTAATAAGCCAGTTTTAGAGTAGAGGAGTAGTTAAGCAGTGCCTAAAGGTCATTTCATTTCACACCTTAAGGCCAAAAAGTTAGTCTCTAAGGGGTGCATTTATCACTTAGTCTGAGGTAATGACTCTAGTATTGAGACACCGCCTATTCAGTCAGTTCCAGTTGTGAGTGAGTTTCCAGAGGTCTTTCTAGACGATCTTCCCAGAGTCCCTCTTGAGAGAGAAATAGACTTTGGAATAGAAGTCCTTCCTGATACTCTACCTATTTCTATTCCGCCATATAGAATTGCTCCACCTGAGCTAAAAGAGTTAAAAAAGTAGTTGAAAGATCTTCTTGATAAGGGTTTCATCTGACCGAGTGTATCACCTTGGGGCACTCCAATCTTATTTGTGAGAAAGAAAGATGGTTCCCTTAGGATGTGTAGCTATTACCGCTAGTTGAACAAGGTCACCATAAAGAATAAATATCCCCTTCCAAGAATTAATGACCTTTTCGACAAACTTCAGGGTGCCACTTGTTTCTCTAAGATAGACCTTAGATATGGCTATCATCAGTTGAAAGTGAGAGAAAGTGACATCATGAGGAGAACATTCAGGACCTGTTATGGTCATTATAAGTTCCTTGTTATGTCATTTGGTTTGACTAACGCTACTGCAATATTCATGGATCTCATGAACAGACTATTTAAGCAGTATTTGGATATGATTGTTATTGTATTCATTGATGACATTTTGATCTACTCAAGGAATGAGATCATGCCAATCATCTCAGAATAGTCCTCCAAACTCTCAAAGATCGAGAGTTATATGCCAAGTTTTCTAAGTGTGAGTTCTAGCTTGAATTTGTGGCGTTCATAGGCCACATTATATGTGGCGAAGGAATTTGAGTTAACACTCAAAAGATTGAAGCAGTACAGAATTGGCCCAGACCTAAGTCTCCAACTGATATAAGAGTTTCCTGGGATTGGCTGGTAACTATAGAAGGTTCATCGAGGGGTTTTCATCTATTGTGTCTCCATTGACGAAGTTGACTCAGAAAACAACGAAGTTTCAATAGTATGAAGCCTGTGAGAAAAGCTTTCAGAAATTGAAAACTCGATTAACTACTGCTTTAGTGTTGACCCTACCAGAGGATACATAAGTTTTTGTCGTCTATTGTGATGCCTCCAGAGTGGGGCTTGGCTGTGTGTTGATGCAGAAAGGTAAGGTTATAGCCTATGCCTCCAGGCAACTGAAGATTCATGAGAGAAACTACCTGACTCATGATCTCAAGTTGGCAGCAGTAGTTTTTTCTCTCAAGATATGACACCACAACCTCTATGGAGTTCATCTGGATTTGTTCACAAACCGCAAGAGTCTCCAGTATGTTTTCAGTCAAAAGGAACTTAATCTCAGACAAAGAAGGTGGTTAGAGTTACCCAAGTATTACGAAATGAGTATCCTCTATCACCCAGGTAAGGCTAATGTTATTGTTGGTGCGTTGAGAAAGTTGTCTATGGGGAGTACTGCTCATGTTGAGGAAGGAAAGAAAGAGTTGGCTAAGGAAGTTCACACACTTGCATGTCTGGGAGTCCGTTTGTTAGATTCCAATGAAGGTGGAGTTGTTGTGATGAATGGGTCTGAATCATCATTAGTGTCAGAAGTGAAGGAGAAAAAAGACAAAGACCAACTCTTAGTTGAACTAAAGGCAGATGTTCATAAGCAGAAGGTGATGGCATTTGAACAAGGGGGAGATGATGTGTTGAGATATCAAGGTAGATTGTGTGTTCCAAAAGTGTCTGAGCTCCAAGAGAGGATCATGGAAGAATCTCATAGCTCGAGATATTCGATCCATCCAAGTTCCACAAAGATGTATCACGACTTGAGAGAAGTTTATTGGTGGAATTGTATAAAGAGGTGCATTACAGATTTTGTAGTTAAGTGCCCAAATTTCCAGCAAGTCAAGGTAGAACACCAAAGGCCATGTGGTGTGGCTCAGAATATAGCTCTTTCGAAATGGAAGTGGGAGATGATTAATATGGACTTCATTACTGGTTTGTCGTGATCTGGAAGGCAACATGATTCGATTTGGGTGATTGTAGATTAGATGACTAAATCATCCCATTTTTTTCAGTAAAGACTACTAATTCATCAGAATATTATGCGAGTTTATATATCCGTGAGAGTTCAACTTCATGGAGTTACTTTGTCTATCATTTTAGATAGGGGTGCGCAATTCACCGCTCAGTTTTGGAAGTCATTTCAGAAAAGTTTGGGTTCGAAGGAAAACCTTAGTACTGCTTTTCATCCTCACATGGATGGTCAATCAGAGTGCACTATTCAGAAATTAGAGGATATGTTGAGAGCATGTTCATTGGATTTCAAAGGTAATTGGGATGACCACTTGCCTCTTATAGAGTTTGCATACAATAATAGCTATCACTCAAATATTTAGATTACTCCTTATGAGGCTCTTTATGGGCGAAGGTGGAGGTCTCCTATTGGTTGGTTTGAGGTTGGTGAAGTTGAGTTGATAGGAACAGACTTAGTCCATCAATCCATGTGGAGAAGGTTAAAATAATTCAAGAGAGGTTGAAAACAACGCAGAGCCGTCAGAAATCCTATACAGATGTTAGGAGAAGAGATTTGGAGTTTGAGGTTAATGATTGGGTCTATTTGAAGGTTTCACCTATGAAGGATGTTATGATATTTGGTAAGAAGGGAAAGCTCAGTCCCCGATACATTGGTCCCTACAGGATATCCAAGAGAGTTGGTAATGTGGCTTATGAGTTGGAGCTACCATCATAGTTAGCTGGAGTCCATCCGGTATTGCACATCTCTATGTTAAAGAAGTGTTTGGGTGATCCTTCACTTATTGTGCCTACTGAGAATATTGGTATCAAGGAAAACCTATCTTATGAGGAGATTCCCGTCCAGATTCTTGATCGCTAGGTTCGCAAGTTGAGAACCAAAGAGGTTGCATCAGTCAGAGTGTTGTGGCAAAATCAATTTGTTGAGGAAGCTACATGGGAGGCCGAGAAAGATATGAAGAAAAGATACCCTTATTTTTTTTCCTCCAAGTTAGTTTCAGTCCAAGGTATTAACTCTTCCTAAAGTACTCCTTCAATTCAGTCCCTCCTTCATTGTTTTGAGTTCATGAGTTTTAATGGGTATTTTGCACTAATTTGGGTTGTAAAACATTTCCCTACCAATTCCAAGCTCAGTTTATCCATTATTTGAGGGCGAATGATCCCAAGGGGGAGATATTGTAACACCCCGAAAATTTCTAAGCTCAGGCCCGAACCATTCTTTAATTGCCTGTAAAATTGAATCAGGTGATGCTTAAGTTACTAATATGTGTAAATGTCATTTCATTGGTGTTCGAATGGGTTTGGATATGATTTAAGGTCACAAGAACCCCCTAGCACAAAGTTCAGTTGAAATCTTCATTTCCGATTAAGGTTTGACATAAGATTCTACTTAGGTTAACTTCAAATGATCATATCTCCCAGCACATAATGAATTATGTAGCCTATGACCTTTGAAATTAAAGTTCTTTAAATCCTCTTTCCAACGCCATAAAGGTTGTCTCATTTCATTGTCGAAGTAAAAACTTATTACCATTTTACCAAAGACTATCAAACCAGAGTTTTCTGAGCCTGTGAACGACAAACCCAACAGGCCATGGGTTGAACGACGACCCATCCTGTCAGGCTGTCATTAGAGTACTGGGGTCAACTTTTTGGGTCCAAATCCTATGGATCCAATCGACGGGCCGTAGGTGGACCTACTGGCCGTCGTTTGGACCCGTAAATGGACTTTTGAGCCTAAAAAATCAATATAGGATCTACGGTCCATGGGTCAAACCACGACCCGTAGGTGGTCCCGTGGACAATTTTTGACAGCTTTTAAAGAGGAGTAGTTTAGTCTTTTCCCACCTTCTCTAAGCCTAACCAACGACTTTTTTTCACCTAATTAAGGTCTAAATAGTGTCAAAACATTATTTTACATTCTTTAACACTTCAAAGACTTAGAGCAAGGACTCAAGAGGAGAAAAGCTGGGATATTCTATCATTCTTCGAATTTCATCGATTTCGCCAAGAACTTTGTTCTTCCCAGGTATGTAAGGCTGTCATAGTGATGGGCTGAGTTCGTCCTCATGTTCTACATCTACTTTCTATCAGTATAGAATAATCTAGGGTTACATTCGTAGTTTTGACAATTCTTGAGATGAGTTCATTGTTGAATTCCGAGTTGTTATTCCAAAATTTTAAGTTGGCATATAATATGTATTGAGATTCTTGAGTTGATTATTCTTGGCTATTTTTCAACATAAACCTATTATTTGAAATATCACTTAGTTATTGATGAGACTATTTTTAACTGAATAATTAACTTGAATTGAAATTTTTTTGGTAAATTGATTATTTGTTGATACCAAAAAGTGAACATTACAGTGCCAAACAATTGCTGACCAATTGCTTCTCAGAAAAAAATCAACCATAACGAGAACTTACAAAAGGAACTATAAAGTAGCAACTATATACAATCTAGTGATCCATACATAAAATAAAAGTATCGTTCCATCTTCAGGGTAGTCTATCCAGTGTTTGCAGTGTATTCTTCCACTTGGCCAGGTCCCTTCCTCTCACATGTATATGAAGCGCAATTTCTTTACAGAGTATGTCGCTTTGATAGAGGTTGGACTGAAACTGAATAGAATTTCATTCTCTCCACACAAGATACACAAGCATAGAAAATACAAACTAATTATTGCACCCTTTCCTATTTTGTTCCTTGCCCATATAGTAACCCAGTATAGTTCAACTTGCCAGCTTCCATTGGTTCTGTTAATTCCCAGCCACACTAATAACATGTGCCATAAAGCTCTAGTAACTCTACATTCAAAGTAAATATGTTCAAAGGATTCAAAAGGTGTACCACAAAAAGCACAATCTGGAGGTACATGAATACCAAATTTCTACAGTCTCTCTATAGTTGCTAATCTTTTCCAAGTTGCTAGCCACAGTATGAACTTATATCTAGGATGGATGTTTTGTTGTAGTGCAATACTCTTCCAGGAGACTTTTGGGTGGGTAGGCATGAGCTTAAGATACATCTTTCTGATAGAAAATATGCCTTCTTCAACCACTTCATTCAGCTTAACATCAAGATGTCCTTGTGAAGAACTAGTTCCTAAGTACTTCCTTAACTCTAAATTTTTCCTTACAACCCAAGTAGCATTAGCTGGAATAGTGCAGTTCTCTATAGATTTATCTTTCATATAGTAGATATGCACACATCTTATCCACAAACAATCTTTTTTTTTCATGAATAGCCCACAACAGTTTCAATATGGCAGCAGTGTTCCACAAACTCAAATTCATAATATTCTGACCTCCTGCAGCCTTTGGAAGGCATAGTTTTTCACATGAAACAAGATCCTTCCTTGACCTTACTACTGAGCCTGTCCACAAATAAGTTCTGCACACTCCCTCTATCATCTTCAATATTCTTTTTGGTAAGACAAATATTTGTGCCCAGTAAGTCTGCATACCAAATATGACTAATTTAATTAGCTGAATTCGCCCAGCATATGAAAGCAATTTGGCAGACCAACACCTAATTCTTTGTGTAATCTTCTCCACTAAAGGCAAACACTGACCAATGGTGAATTTCTTGGATGAGACAGGTACCCCCAAATATTTAAAAGGTATTTCCCCCTCTACATATCCCGAAGTTTCAAGTATAGTTTGTTTCAATTTTGGCTTCACTCCACTCATGAATATAGAACTTTTTTCATTGTTCTCTTGTAAACCAGAAGCTCTAGAGAACCTTAGAAAAGCTCCTTAGAGCAATTGGATAGACTTAAGGTCAACTTTACATAACATCAACAAATCATTAGTAAATCATATATGAACTACCCCATGTTTCTTGCATCTTGGATGATACTTGAAGTCCTTGCTATGTTTAATCATCCAGCTCTCTCTGAAGGTACTCCATGGCCAAAACAAAAAGATAAGGGGACATTGGATCCCCTTGTCTAATTCCCTTTTTCCCTCGAAACAACTTTGTTAATCCCCCATTGATAATAAAAAAGTAAGATACACTAGACACACATTCCATTATCCAAGTTATGAATTTAAAAGGGAAACCCAATTCAGCAAGCACTTTCCTTAGAAATTCCCATTCAATGGAATCATAAGCTTTCCTTAAATCAACTTTCATAGTGCATCTAGGGGACATACCTTTCCTTGAGTACCACTTCAAAACCTCATAGCTAAACAAGATATTATCTATGATGTTTCTCCCCTCAATGAAAGCAGATTGTGATGGACTAACTATTTTCCCTATGACCAATTTAATTCTATTGGTCAGGATCTTGGTAATAATGTTATATATAGTAGAACAACAAGCTATAGGTCGATAGTCTTTCACTTGGGTGGGGGTAGCAATCTTAAGCACAGGTGTTACAGATGTACCACTGATAGCTTTCAATAACTTTCCAGTACTAAAGAACTCTTTAACAACACTTATAACATCATCTTTAACAATAGACCAATGCTGTCGGAAGAACTCCACTGGGAAACCATCAATGCCTGGGTTTTATCCTTAGCCATCCCTTTTATTGCCTCCATTATCTCTTTGTCTGTGACTGGAACTATGAGCAAGCATCTCTATTGATAGGATAGACAAGGACCCTTCCTTATGATCTCTACATTTGGACTTGGAAGATCTTCAGTTGTTGTACCCATGAGGCTAGAAAAGAAGGAGATGAATTTCTCCTCCACAAGAGCAGGTTCATGCAATTTAACCCTATTAGCATTATAAATAGAATTAATAGTATTCCTACTAATCATTATCTTCATTTGGGCATGGAAGTATTTGGTGTTTGCCTTTCCATCAACTATCCAGTTCACTCTAGATTTCTGCTTGATAACCTGTTCCTCCACTCCACTCCACTTTCTAATTTCATTCAAAACTATTTGTTCCTGCTCTAGCAAATCGGTGTTGAGAGGTTGTGCTGTAATTTGACTTTGGATCACCTCTAAATTTTGTCTAGAATGTTGTATTTTTTGGGTATAGGATGCCATGTAGGCATTGAGATCCTTCAAGCCCATTTTTAGAGATTTAAGCTTGTTCCACAACTAAAACATTCTTGTACCAACAACCTTCCCACTCCAAATAACTACTAATATTCTGGAGAAATCAGGATGTTCCGAAATAGTTTTAAACAATCTAAAAGGTTTTGGTCTGGATGGAGGTCTTGTACTCACCTCGATGAGAATTGGGGAATGATCAGATACTCCTGGATTCAAGAACTCTGCCTCCACATGTCCATAATCCATTATCCACTGAAATTTCCCCAGGGCCCAATCAATTTTGGAATAAACTCTACTCACATCTTGTTGTTTATTACCGAAAGTGAAGTGCTATCCTATTTGCTTTAGTTGTGTAAGTTGTTGTGTATCAATACAATCTTGGAAAGCTTGTGTCTCTTCTAGCATAACAGGGGAGCCTAACATGTCATCAGTAGTTAACACATTGTTGAAGTCCCCACTTAGCAACCAAGCCTCTTGGATAGTACCCCTAATCTGTACTAATTCTCTCCATAGGTCCTCTCTTTGTTGACTTTCATTCTTGGCATAAACAACAATAAATTAGGCTGCAATAGGACTAGTTGTGTCTGAAATTTTACAGTGGATGAATTTCTCATGAACAACCAATACATGTACTTGTATATGATCTTTCCATAGTAACCAGACCCTACAATTATAAACCATAAGATAGTTAAGACAATGCTTCCAATCAGACTGTTCCCTGGGATTGGCTTTGGGCCTTTCCTGTGCAGCTTAGGTGGAAAGCGAAGAAGGCCTCCTTCCGGGGGGCCTGAGCCATCAATGAGATACCACTCTGGAAGGGCTAGAATTCTAATCTTGTGTCAGGACCTACGGGCCAAGGGACAGTCTCAGGTAGACAGTTTCTATGGAGCGTAGGGCTCTCAAAAGGTAACGGAGGCGTGCAAAGGTTTCCTCGGGCCGGATGGAGATTGGCCATTGAGTGCAAAGGCAGAAGGGAGCTTGACTGCAAGACCCACCCGTTGAGCAGGGACGAAAGTCGGCCTTAGCGATCCGACGGTACCGAGTGGAAGGGCCGTCTCTCAACGGATAAAAGTTACTCTAGGGATAATAGGTTGATCTTCCCCAAGAGCTCACATCGACGGGAAGGTTTGGCACCTCGAGATGTAGGAGGATCTGTTTGGGAAGTAAGAAGCTCCTTTGACATCTCTTCATCTGCAAATAATTCTCGATGTGAAAACACAGAGCCAGGGGCTGATCTTTGAATAGGAAAAAGAGTGGATCTGCAGGGTCCCAAATGAATTGTCTTATTCGAAAAAGGCCTTGAGATCTATCTCGTGTCTGGTACTGCATGGTTCCACCATCTTCTGCAAAATATTCCCAGCTTTGTGAACTTTTACTCTAGTTTCAACAACTCCCATAACATCTACCTTATTCTTTTGTAGAAAAAGTCTCAGCTCTTTCTGCTTTAAGGGCTGATTAAGCCCTTTTATGTTCCATGTCGAGATGATCAATGAGGATTGTGAGTGCCCCAGGATTTCCAGCTTCCTGGAGAACGTTATAACTATTTGTGATTTGTACTCTTGCCTGCACTTGCATCAAATTATGAGTATTTATACCTTGTCTTGAGCTTGCAGGATCAAAATTAGCCCCTTTCCCCTCCTCCCTGTCTGATTTGCTAGCAGCTGGCCTCGTATGTACTTCCCCTCTAGCCTTCCAGTCGTATCTTAGTTGTGGAGCTCTTTGTCTTTTGTTTTTGCGTTTCTTCTTCTTAACTTCCTGAAATTGAGGTTCTTCATGCTTTTCCTCAGCTTGTTTTCCCTCAACCTTGGTCCAACATGCTTCAGCACAATGCCCAAATTTCATACATTCAGTGCAAAACTTAGGACGCCAATCATATTCCACAGCCTGCTAGAAGGATCCTGTTGGCGTTACCATTTCTATGGAATCCAACATAGGTTGTGATACATCTGTTTCAACAAGAACTCTAGCGTACGAAATTCTAGCCATTGAAGCAATAAAACTATCAGTGCAGAGAAATTTCCCTATTGCACTCACAACCTTGCTCAAAACTTCACTAGACCAATACCCTACCGGCAGCCCTGGAAAACTAATCCATAAGGGTATAGTAGTGATACAATCAGGATTGATTTCAAAATGTATATCCCATTTCTACAGCACAAGGGTTTGTTGAAATACGTATAAGACCCATCTTGCATTACTCTGTCTCATTCTTCAACAGTGCCAAATCTGAAGAGAAAGTATCCCTCATCATGTAAAAAGATCTGGGGTTTTTTCACGTTTTTCCAGTTGTGCACCACAAAATTTTCCATTGTTTTCATATATGGGGTATGACTGATAACATACCCAATTAGGGCTGACTTCCAGTACTCTACTTATTCTATTAAGTCTTCTTGTTCAATACTCACATAAAATTTTCCTTCCTTAGAGCTGGGTCGTACATAAGATAGCACTATACCTTGCTTCACTTCCCTGTTGCCCTCATAAGCCAGCTTCTCTAGCGGTGTTGGCTAACATGTGGAGTCCTCTTCCGAAAATTGTAGCCTTCTATCTACTTGGTATGTACCAGTTTCATATGGCTTCAGTTGAACTAACCCAGAACTAGATTCATCTTCATCATGCTATGCAATAGTTTGAAATCGAGTTGGGAGGAAACTGCCAAATGTTAGAGGTCGTAATCTACTCTCTGTTCCCTCCTCCGGCGTGACTAATTTTGTCTCCGACCTAAATTCCTTTCTAGAACTTGCCTGACTTTACATCATGAAATTGTTGATGGTGTACTTTAGCAGACCTTGCGAAAGTGTGCCAAGAGCATCTTTTCCTCTTTTCCCATCTTTCGATTACTGGTTTAAATTGATTTTCTCATAAGGTAAAAAGGAGGTTTTGAGGAAAGTTTAAAGAGGCATTTTGAGTAAATCTTAAGGGAATTATTGACTCCCAAATTTATCATTTTTACAACGAGAAAATAGAAACTTTTATTTCTAAGCAAGTAATGAGTTCAGAGTTAATTCATAGCAGTTGTCTCTTTTAAGAGGATAGTTGAGCAATTATTTCAAACCAGAGAAATAGTAGTGTTTTTATACATTGAGCAAGGGTAAATATTATTAGGAGTAGTATTGAGCACCGATATGAGGTAGAGTTCAGACAACTCACAGCCACCATAAACCATGTCTTGCCCACATAGGTACATGATCATACTTTTTAGATGAATCCTTAGAGCCTTCGGGCATAGCTTAGTGGATCCACTTAGTTGAGGTGTTCTATATCCCGACACGATATAGGACAGTTCTGGCATGGACAAGGCGTTGTATCATCACTTAACTATAGTGATGGTTGTCGGTTAGAGAATCTCCCAATAGAGTTTAAGTGTATTTGTTATATATCACTTATTATGCTAAAGTTCAGAGAATGAGAAAGTATTTTTGTAATATTTTAATGATTTCACTTCCTTATTTCTTTACATTCAGTTAAGTATATATCTACATCTATTACAACCCTTTCTTTCAGTTGTTTGTTATTCAGCTATATTAGTACATTCAATGTACTGATTCATTCGACCTACATCTTTTATGATGCAAATATAGGTGTTCAGGATCATCAACATGCGTTTTGTTGAGATCACTTTGTGCTTCAGACAGCTTTGGTGAGCCTCCTTACTTTCCGTAGGATTTTACAATTTACTTTCATGTTATTGTTGAGTTATCGTGGGTCTTGTCCCGACTTCTATCCTAGTATTAGAGGGTTCATAGATAGTTAGAGTTGATGTGTCTCTCAGTATTTCCCTTTGTTTGAAATGTTTTGAGATTGTCTTGCAAAGTATTATTATTATTACACTTAAGTATTTTCAGACAGTTGAGTTAAGTATTTACTTGTGTTTGAATGTTCTAAATTCTATTTTTAAAGTTTTATTATGCTTTAGTAAGTCTTCCGCTAAATAGTCAGTCAGTCCAAGGGTTCGCTTAGAGATGAAAATTGGTTCTCCAGTGCCGGCCACGTCCCGGGTGTAGGCTCGAGGCGTGACACATACCCCGTACCTGACCCCCCCCCCCCCATTCAAAAAAGATTAAAATTTTTAAATTTTCTTATTTTTAAAATTTCAAAAAATATTTTTATCCCTACCAGCAACCCAGTACCACCCCCCCTTCCACCTCCAAAAAAAGTGAAAAATTGAAAAATGTTTCAAATTTTAAGATTTTTTTACCGCACCCAACGCCTACAAACCCTACTCCGAACC
>JAJOOR010058358.1:0-11945 GCA_036250505.1 Solanum acaule | reverse complement strand
TAAAAGTTTTAATACCATATATAGTTATTAGAAATAAAATAAAATATACCCACTTCTTAATTTAACTAAAATTAATATTTACGAAAATGCCCCTTGCCCACATGGACTTACCAAATAAAACTAAGGCAACGTCCATTTTTTTTTGGAAAATTTCATAACTCCAATTTATGCTCAAACTTTTAAAAATTCATGCGTTAGGCTCTAGTTTCACCTATCAATTTTTAGGGTCGCTACAGCTGATCAACTTATCCGAGGAAGTATTATGAAGCAACCTTTTGAAATAGCATCAAATCTCCTCGATGGTATGACCAAAATAAGCAGAGCATGTTACACTCGAGAGGACCAAGTGTCTCCTTTGACCTGTAGGATGACGAATGAGCAGATAGAGAAAGATCAGGAGTGAGACCAAAACATGGCCAAAATGATGACCCAATTGGATATTTTGTCAAAAAATATGATGGGTAGTGGGTCTAAAGTTGTGAATGCAGTTGGTGTTAGTGGGGTGAACCTCGATGATGCACACTTTGAGGCTTTATATAATGAGAAAGTGAATTTTATTGCAAATCAAAGAGGAGGTTTCCCTCCGAGCTATCCAAGACCGAGTGGGAATCAAGGTTGGAATAGAGAGCAAGATGATAGATGGAGAGATCATGACAGGGAATGGCGTGACCACCGTGGGACTAATTAGAAGGAATTGGATGGTGACTGTCCCCTCATGAGTGTCAAAAGCCAAAAGCGCAAATGGCTGACCTAGAGAACTTTCACATAGAAGATATGCTTGCACACATTCTCAATAAAGTGGAAGAGTCGGACAAGGTGCTTAAATAAATGAAAGAGGACATCTCCACAATAAGTTAGACGGTTACATCTCACTCAATGTCTATCAAGCAACTGGAAATGCAAATGGGTCAAATCTCATCTCATTTGAACCCAAGGGGAAAAGGGATTCTACCAAGTGATACCTTGACTAACCAAAAAAATGAACCTTGAAAGCATATCCACGTCGTGCCACAACGTTAAATAAGGCGCTTATTGGGAGGCAACCCAAGCATTTATGCTTTTATTACTTTTGATTGAATAAAAGGTGTTGAATGTGCAGGTTGAAAAGTTGAAATTTTGGGTAAATGAGCAGTTAGGCGAGCCAAAAGTCTGGTCGGCGACGTAAGTCATGGTTGCCGACTGACGCGCAAACTGAAGAGTAAAAAAGGCCTAACCATTTTAAATTCAAAGATCTCTCTCATTTTCATACTTTTCAACTTCCAACTTTCACAACCACATAATTTATTACTTTCGTACCAGTTTTCTTGCATTTTGGTTGGGATAAATAACTCGAGGAGGATTTTTGGATTCATTGCTTGCATAGATTTACAAAATTTAGGCATATAAGGTTGGTTTTCCGAACCCTGACTTTACATTTGGATGAAATTGAATGCTTGATCATTATGTTGTTGTTCTTTGTGCATAAATGTTCATTTGTTGAATGTGTAGTGTTATGCCTGCCCGTATTTAGTTTAAATCATGTTAATTGGCCTCGAATAGTGAAATCCCGTGTCTAAGCTTGTTAAATTTGTTGGGTTTTGTTTAATTCCTTGTGGGTCTTGTGGGGGTGTGTAACACTGCGGAAATTAGTAGGCTAAAACTAGAGCTAAACGTTGGGGTTAGAGTCAAGGAAGTGGGCAAGGGCCAAGGGAGAGGACTAGGGCAGTCCACTCTCCCCTAAACACTGCCTTAGTGACCATGACGACCACCACAGCTCGTGGTGGGGACCATGGCTCGTGGTGTGGTCTGTGGTGGGCTAGGCAGTGTGCTTGCTAAGCTGCCCAAAGTAAGACGCTCCCCCACGAGCCACTTGATTGCTAATGAAGGCCACCATGGGCTGTGGGACTGGTCGTGGTCTTCACTTAGCCTCAAGGGGGGCCAAGTCATGAAGACCTATCCACTACCTCAAGGTCCACAGAGGGGACCACGGCTCGTGGGGCCTCTCGTGGTCCCTTGGCAAGTCACTTAAATGGAGGGTTATTTTGGGAAGTTCCTTTTTAAATGGGTATTAAGTGAGGTCGTTTTGCCTTAGTTTTATACACCTATATAAGCCTTTTTAAGTCAAAAACCAACCCATTCACCTCATTATTTCCAAGACCCAAATTAGATTCCCAAAAGTTCATCCTCTTCAAAAATTCTCTCTCTAGAACTTCAACGAAGAAGAAGAAGGAAGTTGGATCTAGGGTTCAAGGAACAATTTATTCTCATCAAATTCATTGGGTTTCATTGCTAAGTTATGGTAGATCTTCATCCATGGATAGCCTTCATCAATGGAGTCCCTTCAAAACCCCAATTTCAAAGATAGAAATCCCCAAAAGTTAGGGTTTGATTCCAAAGTTATGGGTTCCTTTCAGAAATGATTCTAATATTTGAATTATACTATATTATGTAGGAATTGATGGTTTCCCTATGTTTTTATGATGAATTCCCCAAGAACCCATGAAGTCCCCATATTTCTCAAAGTTGATGATATGATGTGAGTCTTTATTGGTGAAAGGTGAATTGTATGAATTGATGTATGTGGTGATAGATTCACATGAAATTATGATTAAATCCATGTCTAATGCTTTAATTCTAGATGTGTTGATTAAAAGTAGGTTTTAACCTCAAGGAGGTAAAGTCTAAGATAATGCTTGTTTTATGAAGTTTATGTAAATACTTTAATGATGCTTTGAGAGTGAAGTATTATTCATTATGATTAGGTTGTTGTTGTGGTCTGATTGGAAGGTTATTCTCATGAACTCATAATGAGCATAATGTGAAGGGTTTTCTCACATAATGAAGGTTCTAAGGTTAAAAGGCTTTTCTCACTTAATTGAATCTAAGAGTAAAAGTGATCATGGATGGTGATAGTTGCTCACGCATGGTCTAAAGAGTTATTCTAATAAATTAACATGGATTAAATGTCAAGGACATCCCTCCATGAGATATGAGTTAAATTAAGACTCAATAAGCTATCTTGTGGGATTTAGGCCTAGCACCGAGTGGATATTGAAATGAGATAGAGGCTCACACCTAGTTGAGTCTGGGCTTCCAAAATAGGAACTCTCACCAAGTAGAGTCTGGGTTTCCCAAAGTATGTCTCATGAGATGGAATCCCTCACTAAGTGGAGTCTGGGTTTCCTAGTAGAAATCTCCATATTCCATAACTACGTGCCCCATAGGAAAGTTAGCTAGGGGATCCAACTAAGCTAACAAACCAGTTCTACCTTAGGCAAGTAGGCCAACCCTTGACAGTGTGGGTAACATCGGGAGGGATCATGTGAAAGCTCACATGGTCCCATGTTGGTTAAGACTATTTCCCAATTAGAACAAATTATTAATGTACTAAGACATGCTTGAGAAAGCATCTCAAAGTGTTCAAACAAAATGGACTAAGACATGCTTGAAGAAGCATCTTAGAGTGTTCAAGATAATAAAGAACTAAGATGTACTTAATGAAGTATCTCATAGTGTTCAAAGTAAAGAGGAACTAAGATGTACTTAAGGAAGTATCTCATAGTGTTCAAGAATAACAACATGAGTAATGAACTAAGACATGCTTAAGGAAGTATCTCCTAGTGTTCAAGGGCAACAAGATAAATGATTAACTAAGATATGCTTAAAGAGGTATCTAGTAGTGTTAAGAGTCCTTAGAGATGATGTTGGCTTGACTCAAAAGAAGGATGAATATGAATGAGGACTTAAAGTGACTTGCTTAGCATGGATGGAATTATGGGGTCTTATCCATGCATTGCACAAGCATGCCTTACAATTACTAATGAAGTGGTTCTCTGATATGTTGTATGCTTAGCTTGGATTGTTGTTATAGTTCCTTCCTTGACATGTTTGACTAAGGGTGAAGGTTTCCTTGCCTATGAGAATTAAGCTAAGGATGAGATCTAAAGATGGTAAGTATGATTATGATGGCCTAAAGAGGTTTACTTAGCATGGGTAGATGTTTTCCAACTATCTCTATGATAATGTTCAAAATTGGCATATAGCATGATTCATAATGAAATGTCCCTTTTAGCATGTTTTGAAGGTTTCTATGCATGACTATCATACTTGGTGCATTTTTGTACTAACCCATGATTTTCCTACATTTTTCCCAAGTGTAGGGTCTAGTTCTCAAGTGATCATCATTGTGGCTAGAGCTTGGATTTGCTTATTCTCCGAGCTTGTTAGTGAATCCTCATGATTCGAGGACAAATGTTTTCACATTGTAGTTTTATTTCTTGTATTTCCTTTTTGGATTATGCCGTATGGGCTAGGCCCTATTTCATTCAAAGTATTGTAATAGATGGCTATATTGAGACAAGTCAAGACTTTCACTTTACTTCTATGAAAAAAATTTTAAGACTTGAAATGTGTTTTACTCTTTATTGTTCTATTCTTATGTTATGATGTGCTAAGTGGCTTACATGGAACCTTTTGGGATTCCATGTGCCTTGTTACATCTGGGGGTACCCTTTGGTCGTGACAGGGTAAAGTCGGAGTAACCCCGAATTGTGGTAATTGTCAGATTTTACCCAGTGATAGAGTGGTTGACGTCATTCTTAAGGGAAAAAGACATCAATTGGCCAATTTTAGCCAAATCGGGGGAAGTTTGAGTACCTCGTGGGCATGGATAGTATGGGTCTGGACCCAATTGCATGGAATGTGGATTAACTTTGTTTTCGTGGGCTGCGGGTTAGATTTTGAAGGTCGGGGTGAAAATATGGTAGGTTGGACTACTAGGCGAGCTGGGTCGAGCTCGCTGAGTGGTTCGACGGTTTCCCTAATTACCCCTAGATCGCCTTTTAATTCTCCATTTTTGAGGTTTAAGGTCTGTAACTTTTGGCGATATGCCTGAGCTCGCTGAAAGTCCCTTCTGATCGCCCTTCTGCGTCCCAAATTTATTAAAAATATTTAATAACATTTGGCGAGCTACTTCTAGTTCGCTGAATGGTGTAGGCGATCCACGAAATGGCTCTCGACATCGCTGACCTATGCTTTTCTTTGAAAGATTTTACTCTAGAACTTTCGGCGAGCCCGACTTGGCTCACCAAAGGGGTTTGGCGACTTGCCGAACTGTTTGGTGAGTCTTTCTGTGCAGTTTTCAAACTTTGATTTTTTTCGAATTGCATCTAACGTGTGTGGTATTATTTTGCAGAAATGGCTAGACCTAAAGTTGCAGGAAGGAATCAACCGCCCTGAAAATGAGCTAGATGGATAGTCATCAATGAGGAGGCTGCAGCGTCTCGGGCCTTGGTTACCAAATTTCCTCCTAAAGGGGGAAAGGGAAAGGGCAATGGCCCTATGCAAGCCACAGAAGTGGAGGGGAGCTCCGATAGTGAGGGTGAACATGTCACTCACCTCACTACGTCTGAGAGTGAGGGCCACTTTGAGGGCAGTTCTCCGGTCTTCGTCTCTGAGCCAGAAGATGATTAGCTTCTACAGGCTAGGAGAGCGGAGCTACGCTCCAAGTCCATGAATGATCCATCTAGGATCCCAGTGCCTCCAACGCCTTCTCTTTCTCCTGCTCCAGCTCAGACAATAGTGCATACCCCTCCACAAGTTTAGGTTCCTCCACCCCGGTCACTCAATCAACTAAATGCCGAGGTTTGATGACTATTCTAGAAGAGAAGCGGTTGTCTACTGATGGCGTGGTATACCGGTACCCAGAAGTTTGGAGCACCCTGTAGTTCAACAAGATTGAAATGTTCACTAAACCCGAGGCCCTTACATCCCTACTTGGGTCCGAGAGTTTTATTCGGCATATATGGAGTTGGTGTCGAAGGGAAAGAAAAAGGCAAGTGCGTTTAAACCGGTTAACTATGTGATGGTTCGGGGAAAGAAGGTGAAGTGCAACAACTCGGATATACATGAAGCACTCGGGTATACACTGAACTTCATGCATTATTATATAGACAAAATCCAGAAGAAGATCCTTGATGATTTGAAGGGTTGGTTAGCGCCGCTGATTTCTAACACCACACCACAGTGGATTGAGGCTGGTGTTCCTATTAAGAAGAAGGATCTGAACATGGCAGCTAGATTCATCAGCAACACTATCATGCCATCGCAGAATGAGTCGATCCTCTAGCACCTGAAGGATGCATGTTTGGGCTATATCTTGGATCAGGAGAAGTAGAATTTAGGTCTAATCATTGAGCAGGAGATAGCCATGAGAGCCAAGCAGAGTCAGAACTCTCTTCCTTTTTCGGTGCTGATCACCGAGCTGTGCAGGTGGGTCCGTGTCCCCATAATTGAGAAGATGGATATTGAAGTGACTCCCACTTCTTCTACTGACATCCGACGGATAGAGGCTGAGTACATGCACGATTAGGTCGATAGGAGAAGAGAAGCACCGATAGATACGTCTCTGGTAGTTATTGTTGACATGTTGCCGACTGAGGCAATACTTCCTCGCCTATAGGTACATATGGCCCCTCTACTTATGCACCTCCTAGTTCATATGTTGTACCCCCTCCCTCTGTTGTTGCTGCTGCTACTGCTTCCCAACCCCTATGATCCAGGCCATGCTGTACAAGATGGGCCATCTGGCCCAGTCTGCCAATCTGTGTGCCTCCTGGGTTGAAGCCGCGTGCCTGGGATGATAGAGCGGGTGATTGTTGCTGCCTTGTCTCTAATTAGGGCTAAGATGAGAGATGGAGCTGATTGATGGCCACCCACTTGGACTAGATGCCTTTGTTATGAGGGTAGAGGCTTGTGAGCAGCGTTGGGGTGATTCTGCTACTGTGACCGCCTTGAAGCCCGATGTTGCTGGATTGAGGAGAGATGTGGATGAGCTAAAGTCCATAGATCTGTCGATGTTGTTTGGCACTGCTGAGATTCCCGAGGTCCCGAGTACAAATGTCCCTACCAGTTTAGAGATTCATCTAGCTACTATGATTGGAGATGTTAATAGAGAGGACACAACTGTTGAGTTTGAGGCTGAGACGGATGATGAGGAGCTCGGTGTTAGAGACGTAGCTATGTATGATGATTTAGCAGATCTAGAGGGAGCCAAGATTGAGATAGCTGTGCATGATTCCTTGAGAGAGATGTCTATGGTGGCCTCTAATGGAACCAAGGATGCTGATGAGCCGGTCACTGATTCCCAGACAGATGGAGTCACCGACATGTAGAGCTCACCCAAGCTTAGCCTTGCAGGATGACTCTTTTTACTGCATTTCTGTTATTATTAGACTGTTTTGTTATTTCTGTGCATTTGAGGAAAATTGCTAGACTAGTTTGGCGGGGTGAGGTATTTATATAATACCTACCTCTTTTAGGTTGTTTTATGGATATTTATTGTTTTGTTTTGTGAATGGTGAATCGTATCCTTTTCTTTATATATATGGTGTTGATCTATTGTGTTGTCCTTTGTTTTGAATTGCAAATGGTTTTGAACCAAAATTTAAAATTTTGCCACCTCTTGATGTGTTTGGTTGTGGCTGTTCTCTTGTAATTTTGAGTGTAAGTTTTGATTAATACCAATGACTTGAATAGTGCTATAAATTGAACGATATGAGTGTGTAGCTACGATGAGGAAAATCGAGTTACATAGGTCATAAATGAACTCCTAGCATCTCGTTTTTACTAACCGGTTGATTGAGTCGATCTCTTGTGATGATCATTGCACGCTAGCTGAAGATTGTAGAGTCTTGTTTGATAATTGTGTCGAATGCCATGTGTGGTGAGGTTGTCTTGAATATTATGCTTGATGACGCCTAAAACTTACCCCGTTAGTCCAATTGATTGATTGAATCAAGTGATTGAATGATCTTAGGCCCAATTTGTGAAGAGTGACCCGAAAATTGATATTGTACCTCTTTGTGCCACCTTGTGAGAGTGTAAATGTAGCTTGACACCTTTTGAGTCTATCCTTTTCTTTGGAAGAAACTTGAACAACTTTGACCTCTTTGTCCCATCACCTATAACCTTCATGAAGTATTGATTTGTTTGAATAGCCAACTTAGGCCAAAAGCCTAAGTTGGGGGTGTGGTGAAAAATAAGGAAAATCAAGAAATGTGAAAAATACACATTTGAAGGATCATGATGAAAAATATGGAACCCATCCATGTAAAAAAAATGAGAAGGAAATGAAATGAAAAAGACCAAAAAAAGAAGAGTTTGTGAAATACAGCTTGTGAAAGGAGCAAAAGAAATGGGGTATCCAATGAGTCATTCTTAAATGAATAAAAAGGTGGATTGTGAACATCATAGAATGTGAAAGAGAAGGAGAAAAAATGATTTGAGGCCATACTTCATGAAGGTAAAAGCCATTAAGCCAAAATGATCATACCTTTACACTAACAAGCCTTGAAAGACTTTTGTGATCTTGAGTGAGCTGAAAATAATGTTGATTGGAAAATAAGGGCAAACCTATGGGTAGAGTCATGCATGTGTCCATCTTTGGGAGTGTGAGAGTTGTATTTGATTCCAAAATTTTAAATTGTTGATGAACTTTATGTGATCATGGAATCATTCTTGGTGTGAGGGAATTTTAAAGCTTTTATTGAGCTTGAACTTGAATTTGAAGCTAGCATTGTGAGCTTGACTGCATTTGATAATGGTTAGTCACAATTTGAAACTTAGAGTGCACAATTGAACATTACATGCGAAATTTGAACCTCTTGTGTGCATTTGTGTTGAGTCTTGAGTAGCACTATTTGTAGACATCCTTGTTGAACTGATTGATCTTGATTTTTACTTGAGGACAGGAAAAAGTTTAAGTTGGGGGCGTTGATAAGTCTGAAATTTTGACTCATATAGGGCTTTATTTGCATAGTTATATTGTCATCAATGCCTAATTTATGCTCTAAATGAATGTTGAAGTGTTGATTTGCAGCAATAAAGGCGAAGAAGCAAGGCAAGGACATTACCGGGCAAAAAGGAGTGAAGAAAGTTGAAGAAGTTGAAGAAAGACATTCCTGGTGATCACCAAAACCACTCGGCGAACCGCTGAGTGGCTCTTCAGCTCACCAAAAGTTCCAGCGTACCAGCCTAGGGTGAAATTTACTTGGCGATGGAAATGGACAGTCAGCGTACCGCCGAATGGATCAGCGACCTCGATCCTGCTCGCCAAAGTCACAGAACTTTGAGGTTGAAGAGACGAGGCAAACTGGCAATGGAATGGAGCCATTGGCACGTCGCCGACTTGGTCGGCGATGCTCGACTAACCTCGCCTAGTGGTCCTAAAGGCCAAAATTTGAGAACGTATAAATTAAATTTTAAAAAGCAGAAAAAGGATCCAATCATTTTCCTGAGTAATTTTTCCATTGTAGAACTTTGAGATTTTGATTGAGACTTGGTTTTACTTAGTTTAGGGAGTTTTCTAGTGGATTTGAGTCGGGTTTTCGATATTAAGCATTTTGGATCATTGTAAAGACGTTGATTGCAATACCCAGATTATAGAGAACATAATTGGTAATAACTTCTTCCTTTTTATGATGTGTGGCTAAAACCCACATTCTTGGGGGTGTGATCATGTGATTAATTGCTCTAATTAGCTTATGGGTTTTGTTGTTTACTTATTTACATGCTTATTTGAAGTGAGTTTAATTGATAGTTGTCTATTAATCCATGAATTGTAGTTGCAAATGCAGTTCTACTTTAGTGTTCTAGGCTTGCTTGAGAAAGATGTTTTTAGAACTAAGGTTATCAATTGATGATTGTAGTGATTGGGTTGTTGTGGGTTTTGCTCGAGAGAGTGAATCTTAACTCGATTCTACTTGTCTAGATTGAGAGAGTGGATAAATTGAGGTTTTGGGTTGTTTTTAGTGTTATGCTTGTCGAGGTTCGAGAGAACTTGCTTGAATCATAATAGTTGTTCCAGAGAAATCTATTGCATCTATAGCCTAGCCTACTCACTAAGATTCAACTATCGTTAGTAAATTTTAAATACCCATATAACGAAATTAGCCTTTAATCGATCACATCCCCAAGTACCCTTTATCTACTTGATTACTCTCTTGTTTTTCTAATTGTTGTAGTTGTTAATTGACAAGCCTAATCCCCCCATCTGACATTCATTGTCAACCCCTTTGATTTATCTAAATGCTTTCGATAATTTCTATTCCTACAATTGATTAGAACACGTTTATAACTTCGTAATTGAATTCTAGCTTGTTCCACTCCCTGTGGGATCGATTCCAACTCTTCGTTGGGTTTATACTAGATTGCGACCGCCTACATCTAGTATTGGATGAGGTGTAGTTGAGCGTTTATCAACTGCTCTCATTTGTTAGCCAATATATGTTAACTCGTGATATTTGCGGGTTCTTTAATTTTCTTTCTTCCCCATAAAGGAAATAGGGTAATTAGGTGGTATACAATAAGTATATGTAGGTGATCGAAATCGCTCAGGTCAGTGAGGACTCACTCACTCATCTACTCCTTATTAAGTAGATTATTAAGTTAATCCAATTATGGTTTATATATAATAATAAAATGGTCTTGTTTTTTTAATTGGACAACTTTTTTGCTCACTTCATTTTACAGTGATATATTTAATTGACTAAATGACACCCCAACACCTGTTACTCGATTGACCGGTTAATAATTAATTTAACAATTTTTAATAATCTCCGAATTGAATTCTTTTACATTGCCGATTAAGCATTATTTTAGGCTTGCTGGAAGTTATTGTAATCGGTGACTTGAAATTGATTTCTTTGCCACATATAGTTTTGCCATATTTACTTATTTGATTGTGATTAAAATAATTATTATATATGATGTGGATTGCATAACTTTTTTCCTTTCTTTGGATTAATTTTTTGTACTTAATTTTGCATTATTTAATTTTCTAGTTGTTCTTAATTTACCATCTTCCATAATTAAATTTGGAAGAGATTCTTCTATGTCATATTTTGGTATGAAAATATATATATATTGCTTGGTTTAGGTAAATTTTCTGGCTGATTTTACTCTTTATCTGTTTAAGGAAATAATGTAATTGATCCCTCCACTATAGGCAATTTCAGACGTATTTCTTGTAGATTTAAATTTGGTAAAAAAACCTTTACTGATTTCGTGCTCTCTCATTTAGGAAAATAATATTAGAATTGATCCCAAATTTGTGTTTTTCCTTTGTTATGTGCCCTCCTCTTTACTATATAAAGTGGCTCATTCTTATTATTCTCCACACTTACACACTTTAAGAATTAGCAAAAACACTCTACCGTTGAAAAGAAAACAAGAATTCTGGTAAAGCTTTGGATCATTCTTTATTGTCATGCTGTGTTGCTGTTTCGGTGGATATCTCTTTAAAAATACTTCATTGCTAATAAATATTTCTGCTTGATTGGTTTGTGCTTTCTTCATTAATTTAAATTTCGTCTTGCATCATCTATTATGAATATTGTATGTTTGAAATAAATAAAAGAAAGCATCCTGGTCAGTTCTCTTCTCCCTTTCTATATGTGTGATGTTATGCGAGCGATGTCATATTCAATGTTTGTTATTTATTTGAGTAACTTGATTCTTTAATTATTGTGTGCATGTCCTTCTGCGCCTATTAAAATGAATAATATTAGGTGTCCTTTTATTACTTGTGTTGTATTGTTTTCTTTTGGTAGCAGGGATTTGAACATTGAGTTCAAGTGTTGAAGAGTCGCCTGGAATGGGTTTTCGAATAACATTTAGGTTGTGTTTGGTTCCAATTTTCTCATGTTTGGTTGGGTAAAATGTTTTCCAAATCAACTCATTTTCCTCAAATTCAAGGAAAATGACTTCCCGTCAAAACGTAAGGAAAACATTTTCCAAAACTTTCTTCCAACTTCAAATTACAATTTTTTTTGTTGAAAAAATAAATTTAAAGTTTATTTAAAAAAAATATTTTTCAACTTAATTTTTTTAATTTTTTACCCCACCCTCACTCCGACCCGCCCCTCCTCCCGTCAGACCCCTACCAACCCCCCCCGCCCCTCCCCAAT
>JAJOOR010058357.1:0-10307 GCA_036250505.1 Solanum acaule | reverse complement strand
TACAATAACAATGATAATAACAACATTCAACTATACAAGCTAAGCTAAACAATATCCAATAACCAACATAAAGGCTAAATCCCAATTTATGACCATTCGAGGCTACTACCTCACATTATACAATTCAATAACAATTTCCAACAATTCAACATAGCTAAGATCATATAAGAACAGCCCACATCAAACCACTCAAAAATCCTTCATCAATTACTCAAAATCAATAGACCCACTTTAGACCAAATTTAGAGAAATTGAGAAGACATGGGTTCATGAAGATTTCTTTCTTAAAACCATCAATAATAGTTAATAACAACATAAAACATCATTTAAAAGGTTTTCATGCAAGAACCCATGCTAGAATTGAAATTAGGGTTTTTGGAAGAACTTTGAAAACACTTTGATTTGGCTCCTTGAATGGAAGAAGAATCAAGGATAAAGGATCCCCATACCTTAATCATCAAGAACCAAACGAAATTGAAGAAGAAATCAGTAGCCACCATCAAGCCTAGCTCCATCTTTCACCTAGCCTTTAATGGAATTCTAGAGAGAACTTTTGGGGAGAGAATGAGTTTGATTTGGAAGAATAAATTCTAAAATACAATATACAAGTTTAAATACCTTTAAAATACTTAAAAACAGTTAAAACTATAACCCATATATTACCCAAACTACCCCTCACTTAGTTGGACGTTTTTAAACAAGTCAAACTTGAGTTTTATTTTCACAGATTTTGTCGGGGCACAGGTTCGCCATGCGGAGGTGTTCCCACAAGTTTCATAAATTAAAATTCGAGACAGTAGAGTCCACGACATGTCCGCGACGCGGACTAAACATTTGGCCCTTGGTGGAGCTAGTCCGTGACGCGGACATGCTCCCTCCAAGAATAACTTCAAGCTGCCCTGGCAGCTTGCTTGGCCAAGGTAGGGGTCCTCCTCGGGGACCCTTAGGGTGGCCCTCGGGGCATCGTATCCGAACGTTTTGACCCTAAAAACATTTATTAAGACACAAGGGTCACCTCCACTGATTTTAGACTCCAAACAACACATAAAAACATGAACAACATACTAGAACACCAACACGTAAAAGACTAGTTCCGAACGCCTTGGTCGTCCCTTGACGTTTGACTTCCAAACTCTTTAAAACTGACTAAAAAGGATATTCTTCATTATTTTAACAAGTTATTAATGCATAAAATCCATGTGAGGCTCTACTTTATCCTACTTCATTTTGAGGGGCGTTACACTTCTTGCGTTAGCCCTTCAGGTATTCATTTCCTGAAGATACAAGAGAAGGATTAAGAGAGGGACTTTTATAGAGCTAAACTCTAAGGCACAACTTAAGAGTAATGAAAGAAGTGAAATTTCCTAACATCTTATAGCCTCTCATTGATAAATGCGGCGCGCTTTACACTCATGAACAAGACTCTATTAGACGTTGCTTATGAGACATCATCATAGAATCATTCAAAACCATTTGCTCTGATTACCAAGTTTGTCACGACCCAAGGGTACCCCCTAGACATAAAAACATGATTACAAAAATGCACTATGTATGGTAGCCATGCATAAAATCATGAAAACATGCAAAAATGGACATTTTAGTTGAAAAGCATGCACTTTACCAAGTTTAAGTATCATCCTGATGATTAGCGCAAAAGCATAAGTCATAAGCATATTCAACATATAGGTCATCATGTCATATTGGAAACATATATTAAATACCCTCACAACATCCTTGTGCAATGTATGAATAAGATCTCATAATCATACCCACACTAAGGAAAGCTTATTGAGTAACTATAGTTCATAACTCATATTCTTATTCATATTATCATAATGGGATTAGCTTTAACAGACATAGACCAAGTGAGGTTAGTCATGGAATCAGGAGTCTACCCCACACCGAAAAGGGGTTGTCCTACTTGCCTAAGGTAGAACCAAACTCTTAGCTTATGTGGATCCACTAGTTAAAGACCTATGAGGGCACATAGTTTATGGGATAAGGGGATTGCTACTAGAAAACCCGGCCTCTACTAACGTGAGGGCTTCCATCCCAAGAGATTGTTCCTAGAAACCCAGCCTCTACTAACGTGAGGGCTTCCATCTCATATCACTATCCACTCGGTGCTAAGCATAGTTCCCATTGAGTTCATATTAAGTCTTGACTTAAGTTCATAATTATGGAAGAATTTCTTGACACTCAATCCATATAACTCATACTAAATCTCATAGATTCATTAAGTGAGACTAGTCTTCCAACCTTAGAATCACTACATGTGACCAACCTTTCACATCATATCATATTCATACATAAATGCGTATATGAGGATAATCATCCAATCAACACAAAAATTTGATCATAGTCATATTCACTTTACTCTCAAAGTGATCTAAATGCATATACATAAGTCTCATAACATACATAATTCTCATGCTTTGCCCTTCAAGGACCTTAGATCACATTCAATCAACATATCTAGAATTACTACATCATACATGGATGGTAACATGATTCAATTACTATTATTACTATAAGCATAATTGAATAATACTCTTCTTTCTACAATTCACCCACACTTTTAGATCCAATTTGGGAAAATAGGGGAATTTATGGATTCTTATGGGATTCAACTTAAAATCATATAAAATTATCAATATATCCATAATTAAACATAATCCAATCATTAAAAATGAATTTGAAAGGAATCCATGAAATTGAAGTCAAACCCTAGGTTTTTGGGGAAATTACTATATTTGAAATTGAGTTTGGAGGAACTCCATGGATAAATGACTATCATACCTTGATGAAGAATTACCACGTATTTAAGGAGAAAAGATGGATCCTTCAATCCTAGCTTCACTTTTCTTCTTCTTCTTCTTCTTCCTTGGAGTTCTAGAGAGAGAATATTTGGGGAGGTTTGAGTTTGGGAATTGATTTTGGAAATAATGAGAGGGATGAATTAGTTTAGGGGTCTTAAAACCTTTTATAGGTCATCTAAACTATGTTAAAATGACGCCACTTAATAATTATTAACACCCCAAAACACCCCTAGACTTAACCCCCAAAGCTAACAAAATAATTGTTTTCCAGCCCTTGACCTGCGACTCCACGACCCACAGACCGTAGGTCGGACCATGGCTCGTGCTAGTTAAACGTGGTTCATGGTGAGGCTTGACCTATCGAGCTAAGCCACTTGGCGTGGACCCATCCATGAGGCGTGGGTCCTACCCGTGGCTACTGCCTTAGGCAGATTCCAAGGAGACCTCACCCACGTTGTCCACCTACGGGGCGTGGGTCCATCCACATGGCATGGGTGGTCTCGTGGGTGGTGCTGGTTTTGGGCAGTTCTAGGGTCCTCCTCAAGGACCCATGGTTGGTCCTTGGGGGGTCGTACCATGACGTTTTAACTCAAAAGCATATATATTGAGTATCGAGGGTTATTTACGACTCTAACCCTTACGTTAGGCTCTAGTTTAGTCTACAAATTTTCTGGAATGTTACAATTTAGAACCCCTTGAACACAAAAAAACTATGCTACCCCACAAAATTGATATTTCAAACTCAACGAAATTCACGAAACAACAAATGGAGATCGTCTCATTTAAATATTTAGCCAAGTCAACACTTACACAAAGTAACCAAACAAGCATAATGCAAAATCATCACAAAATCAAATTGATCACCTTGGGATCAGAACCAAAGGTCGTTCTAGACTAAACTCTGAATTCTGAATCTAACTGTTCTGATGGAATTCACTTTCAACAACGTATATCAAGAATGTTAACCGAAGTCAAATATTAGCCAAACTTTCAAAAACTTCTCACCTATTAGCTCAAACGTACGCTGAAGGCCTCGGTACCCGAACCAACCCTGCTACTAGCCCAAAATGGATCTTATGGAGCTGATGAAACTAACGAAAATCTTATACGACATAAGATTCTCCAAATGTTTACCAAACTCAACTCTTTCAACTTAAAAACTACCAAAAGGGAAAAACTCACACAACTCTCTCCCTCTCTTCTCGAAAAGTGTGCAACACATCCAACACACCACAAACACTGCATAAAAGTTATGGGAAAGGGAAAAAAATAAAATCACAGAAAAACATGCAAATGACCATGAGTGTCATTACAATATCCAGTACTAAAATGACTTTCGTCCTCAAAAGTAGAAGAGAAGAAAGTACCAGAAGGCTCGAAAAGATGAGGACATCAGGTCCACATGTCAAGCTCGGCCTTTCAAGTATCCTTCTCGACCGGATGATGCCTTCACTAAACCTTCACCAACGGGATCTCCTCAGACCTCAACCTCCTAACTTGCCTCTCTAGAATAGCCACATGCTCCTCTTAAAATACCAAGGACTCATCAAGCTGAACAGTATCCCACTAAAGCACGTGAAACTCATCGGGAACACAGTGCCGGCTCTATGATTTGATAATTAAGGCATATGCCTTAGGTTCCCAATTTTACGGGACCTCAAATTTTACCAAGAATAAAGAATGTGTTAATTTTTGTTATTATAAAAAATGATTATTTATAATAAAAAGTATTTTTAAAAAATTATATTACTTTATTATCTTTGACCCCATTACATTCTAACTCTTATCTTTATTTAAAAGTTGTCAACTTATTACTTATATTATGTTATAATTCATATAATGGTTGTCTAAGTGAAATAAAAAATTCCAATGTTGAATTGATAAAATCATATTTGAAACTAATAATTGAAAAAAAGATATAAGAAATCATTTATAAAAAATACTAAGTAATAATTTGCATTTGAAAAGTGTAAGAAAGATAAATTTTAAATAAACACATATGAAGTTTGTTTAGATTTCAGGCCTTCAATTGAAATTTCGCTGTAGGCCTTCGATTACGTTGAGCCGCCCCTGCGGGAACATACCTTCTTAACATAGAAATATGAAAGACAGGGTTAACACCCAAAAGGGATGGGGTAAGGCTATCTCATAAGCCATCTCTCCAATCCATCTAAGAATCATAAAAGGTCCAATAAACCTAGGGATAAGCTTGCCCTTCCTGTCAAATCTCATCACATCCTTCATGGGCAACACTCGTCGAAATACTTGGTCGCCAATGACCTCTCTGATCAGCATAATCTTCTGCCTTCTTTGGGTAGCGTATAGTCACTCCTGGATCACATGAACACTATCCATAGATTCACGCAACAAGTCGGTGCCCCATGACCTAACTTAAAAAGCATCAAACTAGCCTACCAAAGATAAATCCTCAAATGGTAGATGTTATTATACGTGAAATCCTCCAAAGCCAAGAACTAGTCCCACTAACCTCTGCAATCAAGACATGAATAGTCCTCTTGAACTGACCGTTAGTCTTTGGATGGAAAGTTGTGTTAAGCTCAATTCTAGTACTCAACTCCCTCTAAAAAGACCTCCAACAACATGAATTGAACTGAGTGCCATGATATGAAATGATAGACACCGGCACCCATGCAAACGAAAAATCTCCCAAATGTAAATCTGAGCTAATCTACATAAACTATAGGTAGCTTGAACTGACAAAAAGTGAGCAGACTTGGTAAATTGATCTACGATGACCCAAATAGCATCAAATCTCCAAAATGTACGCGGAAAGCCTACCATAAAAGTCCATAGCTATCAGCTCCCACTTCCACTAAGGATTGAGTAACTATTGGGTCAAACCACCTTTCCTCCAATGCTCACTTCACCAGCTGGTAGTTCAAGCATCTAGTCGCAAATGTCGCAATGTCCCTCTTCATCCCACACCACTAATAGTGTTGCGTCAGATTACAATACATCTTCATCGTACTGAGATGAAAAGAGTATCTAGAACAATGGGAGTCCTACAGAATAAACAATTTCCATGGATCCTCCTCGACCACTGAGTTTTTACTTTGTTCAATTAACTTAATTGTATTTGTCGCCTTCTTCTCCGTGTTATAAAAACTTTGAATCGGATGATTTTAGTGGACATGTTATTTAAAAACATTGAATCTGTTTTAACGAGTTTCCCAAGTTTTTACCTATTTGGGCTAGTATTGAATGATCATAGAACTCAGTTGGTAATTCTGGAAGCCTAATCCAAATAGCCGACTTAGTTTCATTGGCCTCCGATGCCACAAAGTTTGGGTGTCATCGCTTAATTGATAGGAAGTATCCATTGACGAACCAAGGTCCTTGTTGTAATGTTCTTTGTAAATTCTCTTCTTTAAGAATTTAACTATATGGTAGTCATAACCTATATCTTTAAGTACGATTTCTTCTGAGACTCTCCACATGGAGCTTAATTTCTTCTTCAACTACAGATGGTTAATATTTTTGCCAATAATTTTATTATGATAGAGTAAGTCCAAGGCTTATGTATTCTTTGTTTCTCAGCTACCATAAGGTAGATCCCTTCTTCCTCCGTCTTATTCGCGTTTGGATTATAATTTTGTGTTGTCTTCGATGATCATATCTACTGCTTGGTCCAGATTCGATGTTGCTTGTTCTTCCCCCATATTGGAGTAAAGATAGATAAGCATGTCTTTAAAGGACATGGATTCTCCTCTATTAAATTCGTCTTTGGTGGTATCTTGTTGTTTTGAATCTCCTTGTTTCTCTAGAAAACTCCCTGTGTCCGGCGGAATAGGGGGATTTAGGAATTCTCCATTGAGGTTCGTCGGTGAGTTCATCTAAAGAATTTTATGAGTTGATTTTGCGAGGATAGTCTATGCTTGATGATCAGTACTTGCATTCACTAAATGTTTTGGTATATTGTAATGATCCTTCAAGAATGGTCATATAGTGACCCCAAGTCATTTATGACTTGCTTTCTAGGACTAACAGTTTGGTCACCTGGTCATTCGTTTGGATTTTGTGCAAGTTTCTATGTTTTGGACCTTCTAAAACTTGAACAGTTGACTTCATCAAAAATTTAGAAAAAACACCCTTAGAATACAATTTTGACAGTTACGTTAGCTCCAAAATGTCAAGTTTGATCCAAATTTACCCCACTTCATGCGGATCCCGAGGCTTCCAAGCTAATCTCAAGCCCCCTTGTGGAATTTGGTTTAAAATTGAGCTTGGGTGTGGGATCCACTTTTTATCGAGACAAACTCGGTTGGAAGTTTCGACGGCTCCGTTGAGTCTGAAATACTGAATTTTGTGGGGTAGCATATTTTGTTTGTGCACATGGAGTTTCGAACGAATCTCGAGCACCCTGTCAGGGATTTTCATCTTGGTCAAAAGATAGGTTGGGTATCTGTAAAAAAAAAGGTCTATTCCGTAGTCGATTTCCCTTTTGGGAGGGACTCCAGGAAGATCTTTTGGAAATTCATTTGCCATAGGTACTGACTGAAGAGTTCAAGTTTCAAAAATGGTATCCTTAACTCGAACTAGATGGTAGATTCAACCCTTAGAAACCATCGTTCTGACCTTAAGGCATGAGATAAACCGGCATATAGGCACTGAGATACTACCCTTCCATAATATGAATGGCTTATTCAGAAACTGAAATTTAACAACTCTTGTTCTACAGCCGACTGAGGCATAACAAGTGTGAAGCTAGTCCATATGTAAAATAAGATAAATCGATCATGTCTAACTCTACTAGATAAATTAAGATGATTTTCTTTAAAAACTGAGACCGGACAATTTTTGTATACCCATTTAGCCACTACAAAAAATGCTAGATTTAGTTATGAACTTCATTAATGGTCTGTCACTATTTTGCTCGTAGACAACGAAAATATGTCAAAATGGATGGAGTAGTAAAAGATGGATATTGATTGATTAACTATAATCCACCTTTCTTCTCTACATATGTATAGCATAGTTTTTTTTTCCTTTACAATATGTGCAGAAAAACCCAACTGGTTCCAGCTATTGCTTTACTCAAAAATGATTGTTTTGGCATAATGAGAAATAGTATGAATTACAGACGTAATAAAATAGTAAAAAATAAATGTCAGACAAATATAGCACAAATTCTGAAGAGGTAATAAAATAGTGAAAAATAATTATTAGACAAATATAGTACTCCCACATGATATTCCCTCCGTTCCCGATTTAGGTAAGATTCTTGAAATTTTGAGTGTTTTTATTCTCTGTTTTTTGTTTTTTAAGAAGAATAATTTTAGTTAATCAATTTTCTTTTGGTAACATTTTTATGTATTTTAAATATTTTAAGTTGTTATTATTATAAATTAATATAATTTTAAAATATAAAAAATTATTTCAAAAAAATTAAAGTTATATATTTAAATTCAATAGAAGTTTGAAATTTCGAAATTCTAACAATTATCACATGACACAAATTGAGACAGACAAAGTATACTGATATGTTTCATGTTTCCAATGCCCAAATGGCAATAACTATTACTATCTGCGTTCAATTTTAGTTGTCATAGTTTTCCTTTTTAGAGTCAAACTATAAAAACTTTGATTAAAATTTTACAATGTATTTTTCATATTGATATGCAAAAAATATACAATTTACAGTACTTTTTGTATAGTTTTTGAATATCTAAATTTTTTAAAAAAAATATATTAAATTAATGTAATCTAATTTAACTTTGAAAATTAGTTAAATTGACTTTTGAAAAACGTAACATGACAAATAAAAATAGACGAAAGGAGTAAAAAAATAGAGGATATTAGTGATAAGAATATTTCTAGAACACTAACTGTTAAACTAATGAAATGGAAACAATTGAACGTCAAGAAAATCTAGAGTTTGAGGTGAGCATCATAATATGACACGTATACAATTGTACATGCAAATTTTAACCCAAAAAAAGACATGTATGCACTTTAGCATTAGTCAGTTATCATTTAGTCAATAAGATAATAGAATTCTTATTATTTGTCACATCTTTAATATATAACTTTTAGTGCAATTCATGATGTAGTGTTCGTACCTCAACTTCCGTTTCTAATTAAGACTAAAGTATATATATATAAAGAGAGAGAGAATTCAATTTGTTCCCTATCAACTATCTACCTAACAATACAATTGAATTCAATTTTAAGCACAATATTTTTATTTGTTAAAAGTTATTCTAGGCTTTACGTGTATCAAATAAAATCTATCTACCTTTTACTCATAATTAGTATAGTAACCAGCACGATATGCGGACGCTATTAAATTTAATTATAATTGTGATCTTGTTATAAATACATTGTATTATATATGTGGATTATCCATTAGATTTATCCAACAATCAATTGGATTCATGTATAGGTGCTTCCAAGGTGATAATTTTTTTTAGGATAACTATGTATCTACTAGTTAGATGACTTTTGGGAGTGATACATAGAGATGTCACTCGCCATTTGGAATTTGGAAGACACACTTGAATAAGAAAAGTTCTCTCTTCCATCTATACTTCTTGTCTTCTTCTTCTTATTATTATTATATTATGTTATTCTGAGCTTTCTTTATAATACGTTATCAGCACAAAGTTCCTACTTGCAAAGAAATCACCAGTTGTCAATTGGATCCAAGATGAGTAATGGAGATGCGTGCCTTCTTGATAGTGCTACAACACATACTATGTTAAGAGAAAAAAGTACTTTTCTAATTTGGTTATGAAAATGGCATATGTTATCACAATATCAGGTAGTACATAATTAATTGAGGGTTCTGGAAGAGCGACCTTATTACTACCTGGAGGGACAATATTGATCATTGACAATGCATTATATTGGAGTAAGTCTCAAAGAAACTTATTAAGTTTCAAAGTTATTCGTCAAAATAGCTACCATGTTGAGACTGCTAATGAAGGAAAGGTTGATTACCTTTACATTACTACAATTAATACAAAGAAGAAAATTGTGCATGAAAAATTACCTGCACTTTCTTCTGGGTTGTACTATACAAGTATAAGTACAGTTGAATGACATGTCATAGTAAACTAAAGGTTTGCTAATTTTAATGATTTTATCATTTGGCATGACTGGTTGGGCCATCCCGATTTTAATATGATGCATAAAATAATTGAGAATTCACATGAGCACACCTTAAAGAGCCCAAATATCCTTCCGTCAAAGCAATTCTCTTGTGCTGCTTGTTCTCAAGGAAAGTTGATCATTAAACCATCAATAGTCAAGATTGGAATTGACTCCCCTGCGTTTCTAGAACATATACAGGGTGATATATGTGGATCCATTCAACCTGCGTGTGGACCCTTTAAATATTATATGGTCTTGATAGATGCTTCTACAAGATGGTCACATGTGTTCTTATAATCAACTCACAACATGGCTTTTGCGCGATTGTTGGCTCAAATAATTGAAAGTCGGGGGGGGGGGGGGGGGGGGGAATAC
>JAJOOR010058356.1:0-11331 GCA_036250505.1 Solanum acaule | reverse complement strand
TATATAATATAACTAAAACACACACACAATATATATCTATATAATAAAATATACATTACATTATTTTATCTATATCTATATATATACGAAAGATCTCTCTAAGTTAAAGTGATAGAAATTTTATATTGTATTTTGCAATTAACTATAACACATGGAAGTTTTCAACTTTTAATTGTTAAAATTGAGAGGAAGTTAGAGGATTTTTTGTAGAAAATAATGAAACGTAGGAACTATTTATAGAAAAAAATGTAGTGTATTATTTTTTTGTTAGAAAAAAATACGCATTTTGGCCACTTTTTTCAGAAAGTGTCAATTGACCCAACGACCACTTTCTGAAAAAGTGGCCCAACGGATCAATTCCAGATTTTAAAAAAAAATATCATTATCAAGCCGGTGCACCATCTGACAGTCTCTTATCGGGCCGATCTTACCGAGCTATGGCCAAAAAATAATCGGATTGGCCTAGTACACTTATCACATGGGCCGGGTGCTGGTAACGGCCTTACCGGTTCCAAGCCCTTAACTGGCCGGTGTCACTGGGTTGAAACTAATCTGATTGGCCCAGTTGACAGCCTTAACCTGTAACATCAAAGCCATGTAAGCACCGCATCATAGTCATATCTGCCCCACATCATTAATTTTATTTATTTCTTTTGTTTATTCACCATTTTTTCTTTAACACTTTTTAAAATTCATTTACACTAATTAATTAATTAAAAATGTATTTTCTAGAATCAAAATTTTAAATGTGGACCTATTTATCCCCCTCCCCCTTTATCCACTTTTTTCTTCTTTGCTCATTGTTTTCCTCTTTACCATTCAATTTTTAAAAAGGAAGAAGTGATTTTACGGTCATGGCGCGGTCCCTAACCTTCTTTGATCTCTTTGCAGATCTAAGTTTCTTTAATGATACGATTAGTCATTTTTTGAAAATTTTCATAAAATCATTGTTTTACCCCTCTCGATATCAATCCCGAGTCATTTATGAATGAGTTTTGAAATTGGTTTCAAGCTTTTGAGTAAAAAGTTGAGAATTATGTAAGTTTTGAATTTGAAAGGCTAAAGTTTTCAAAAGTGATTTTTGGTGTCTTTTGGAGTTTTCTGTGTCGGAATGGAACTCGGTTAATTCTATTAGTTTCGAAATGAAAAAAGTAGTCTAGGAGAGTTGTCGATTTTTTATTCGGGTCTTTTTGAGGATATGAGGCTCTAAGTTGCAAAATTGTAAGATTTTAGTCTTTAGGTTGACTTTGATCAATATTCGGGGTTCAGATGCTCGGATAAAATTTTTGAGAGTTTCCTTGAATTCGAGGGATGATTTTAGGGATAAGTGAGGTCTTGGTTGAATTTTTAAAGGTCCCGAGATTGACTTAGCCTCTTTAAGCGTTATGAATAGTTTCTTTTGACTTGCACAATACTCGGGTCAAGGAGACCTCAAATTTGAGTTTTAATGATTCCATTGTGTCCAGAACATCGAGTATAGTTGATTTGCATACATGGTCTATATGTACGAGGTTCTGAACGAATTTTGAGGGTCCTTTCGATGATTTATTTTTGTGTTGCTTTGCTGGTGTCTACAGGTCTCGCTTTTGCAAAGACCAGTCGCTTAAGCGACCTTCGAAAAAACAAAGGAGGCTTCGCTTTAGCAAGAGGCCTCACTTAGGCAGGATTCACTTAAGCGAACCTGTGGTCTCTTTTGCGATGTTCTCTTAAGAAAATATGTATTCGCGTAAGCGACATCTAAGAGGATATTTGGTCTGAATTTTCAAGATTTAACCCCCATTTGCCATTTTCGAGGTTTTTAAATGTCACGACCCAAAGTACATCCTAGGCGTAACATGGTTTATAAGACCCCGAGAGACTCTACACACGCCATTTCACATACATACAACTTAATATAATATAAAATATGAGAAACTAAGAAATATGTCTCATATCATAAAAGAGTGCGACATAAAACTGAAAGTCTACTCATAGTCTTGACAAACCAATCTAATACATCAAAAAAGTGATTGGGACGTAATCCAAACACCATGTACAACATCTAAAAACTAAAAACATAAGAAAATATAGTAAGGGTAACATAGTCATCGGAATATGAGGACTCACCAAGTCTACACCGATCAACCAATCAACTAGCCACAAGTGGAAAGAGAAGAAACATCAAACCCTACATTATGAGACAATGTAGGCACGAGTAAGCATTAGTACATTGAATGTATTAATTATGAGGGATATGCATTACAACATGAAACATGATCATAAGTGTACATAAATGAAACCATGATATGCATGACCAAGCTAAAACATAGTAAACACCTTAAAGAAGAATCATAAAACATTAAAATGGTCAATGCATCTTAAAACATAATGAAAACTTCATTAAACCATTGAAAGTAACTTAATTTATTTTGTGGAATATTTGTCGTTAACCTACATAGACCATGTGAGATATAACACGAAATTCAGTGTCTTGCCCCCACTAACGAGAGAGCCTCCATCTCTATATCCTCACAGTGCTGAATAAAAAATCCCAACAAAATAGTCATATTCATATTCATATCATCATACTTGGAAAAACACAATTAAGTTACTAATCTAATCTTAAGTCATCATAGAGTTGCTTCTTAAATCATGATCCATACATGTGTGAGAAAACCTTTCACCAATCATGATTTCTTAACATGTGAGAAAACCTTTCATAATTTCATTGATGCTTATCTTAAAGAAAACTCTATTCATAAAACATCTTTTTTCATAAATCATGCATAGCTTTCATATATCATCATTGATAAGTTCATAACTTTCTTTATGAATTCATAGTCAAAATAATGAATAATGCATGGGTCCATATGAAATCAATTGGAAAATAAGTAATTGAATCAAATCATGCATAGTAAGATTGAAATCAAACAATTGAATCATAACGAATAGGATCCATGTAGAATTGAGATCAAACCCTAATCAATTTGTTGAAATTGAATTGGAAACTTGGGAGATTTTTTGGGACCCTAATCCATTGGTCAATTCCCACATACCTTGATGATAAAAGCCTAGCAAGCAAGAGAAAAGAGGAGCCTTGAAGCTTGGAACCCTATCTTTCTTCCTTGAGCTTGAGAGAGAATTGGAGAGGATGAACTTGGATGAGATTTGGGGACTTTAGAGATGAGAGGGTTTGGGTAGATTTAGGAATAGAAAAGTAGTTATATGACTTAACAATTAGTTTCAAAGCAATATACTATAGGTGTAAAATACATAGGAAAAGCCCCAAATACCTGTAATAAATAACTGTCGAATAGTCCTACGGTCCTTAGAACTTTCTCTGGCCCATACTGGTCAACCGTAGAACCAACTTTCGAAATCCAAAAATTCTTCCAAGTTCTCCGAGATCTTTCTACGGTGCGTCATCTAGTCAATGGTTCGTAACCCCTTCCGTAGAACTCCACTTCGAGTCCAAAATTTTACTAAATCTTGATTCCTTATCCGAGACTCCTTATACGACCCGTAGAACAAACATCGACCCGCCAAATCCTTCCGTAGGTTTGAGTTCTTGAATTCAATCTTTGAATCCTTTATATGAAGGTCATCTTCTGCTCGTCAAACTCTTTACAGCTTGTCTTGTCAAGTCGTAGGTCAAACTTCGGAAACATGAAATTTCCAAAACTCAACTCAAGTTCTATGATTGCCTTTCTACGTCCCGTAGGACTTTCTATTGTCATAGATTGGACTCGTAGTTCACTGATTTAGTGAAATTTTTTGTATTTTTCCTTTTCAACTTGACTTTCTAATTTTCAAGGTGTTACAATATCTCCCATTTGGGAACATTCGTCCTCGAATGAGACTCAACCTAGCATAAATAGAGTAGGAGAGAAACTAACAAACCAACATGAATACTAATCTCATCATAATGCACATAAACATGGAGAATCACCCCAAGCTAAATCATAACATCAAAAATCACGCTTTCATGATCATGCATGCATATGGAAATATGAGAACGACTAAAATGCATGTATTCAAAAGAATGAACCATAAAGAGCTAATATCCCAAGCTAGAGAAGGATCAGAGGGAAAAATATGAAGATAATAGGACATCATATCCGCTTTGGATATCCAAGTAGCACCCTCAACTAATTGATTCCTTCAAAGAGCTATCACAGAAGCAAGTTCTTTATTTCTCAACTTCCAAACTTGTCGGTCTAAAATCTCAACCAGAACCTCTTCATAAGAAAGATTTGTTTAACTCCCAAACCTTCCAAAGGTATAATGGATGTCAATCTCCAACACACTTCTTCAACAATGAGACATGGAATACCGGATATATCGATGCTAAATCATTAGGTTACTCTAACTCATAAGCAAGCTTACCAATACACCTCAAAATCTGATATGGGCACATATAGCGAGGACTAATCTTTCATTTACTTTCAAATATCATTACACCCTTCATGGGTGAAATTTTCAAGTAGACTCAATCATCAACATTAAACTCAAATATTTTTCTTCTAACATCGGCATGAGACATTTTTCGACTCTCCGCCGTTCACAACCTTTCATGAATAAGTCTAACCTTTTTCATAGTCTCATGCAGCAACTCATACCCTATCGAAACAACCTCACCAACTTCAAACCAACCTATAGAAGACTTACACCTCCTACTATAGAAAGCCTACTGTCATCCCAATGCTAGAATGATAGTTATTATTATAAGATAACTCAATAAAAAATAAATGATCATCCTAATTACCCTTGAAATCAATCACACAAGCTCTTAGCATATCCTCCGAAATTTGAAAAGTATGCTTGACTTGTTCATCGGAGGATAAAAAGTCGTGCTAAGTTTAACTTCTGTACCAAGACCTTTTTTAAATGACCTCCAAAATTGGGATGTGAACTAAGTGCCACGATCGGAGATAATAGACAAGGTCACTCGATGCAACTTCACTATTTTATGAATATAAAGTTTAGCGTACTCTTTTGCTGAAAATGAAGTCCTTACGAGAAGAAAGTGAGCCGATTTCATCATTCGGTCCACAATAACCTAAATTAAATCAAACTATTGACGAGTACGAGGTAAGCCCCTAATAAGTCCATTTCAAACCTTCCAACTTCCATGTAGGAATACTAATGTTTTGAGCCAAACCTTCTAATTTTTGATGCTCAACTTTCACTTATTGACAATTTGGACATTTAGCCACAAATTCTGCAATATCGTTTTTCATCCCTTTCCATCAATAGACTTCCCACAAATCACGGTACATCTTGGTGGCTGCCCAGTGAATAGAAAACCGAGAACTGTGAGCTTTTATCAAAATCTGATCCCTCAACTCATCAACATTTGGAACACATAATTAACCTTGATTATGAAGGATACCTCCCCCCCCCCCCTTAGGAGAAATACTCAATGGCTTGTTCAAAAAAACAATTTCTGCATATCAACTAATACTGGATCAAAATCTTGCTTAGCCTTAACATATGAGACGATTCGGAACCAATCTGAATAATCATACCACTTTTATTAGAGTCAACCAAACCAACACCCAATCAGGCCAATCTGTGAACATCACAAACTAACTCCTTCTTATCATCCTCAACATGAGAAACTTCCCATTAATAGTCGATAAAGAGCATTCACCACCACATTCACCTTACTAGAATGATATAAGACATTTATGTCGTAATCCTTCAATAATTCAAGTCATCTCCTTTAGCAAAGATTTAAATCCTTTTGGGTGAATACATACTTCAAAATCTTATGGTCGGTAAACATATCTACATGAACACCACATAGGTAATGACTCCAAATCAATAGAACAAACACCACCACCACTAACTCCAAATCATGAGTCGGACAATTCTTTTCATGCACCTTCAATTGACTTGAAACATAAGCAATGACTTTCTCATGTTGCATCAAAACACATCCGAGATCAATCTATGAAGCATCATAATAAACCACAAAACCATCTGATCATTTCGGTAATGTCAATATGGGTGGTGAAGTGAGTCTATCATTCAACTCCTAGAAACTCTTATTTCAAACTTCGAACCATAGGAATTTCACCTTCTAAGTCAGTGTCATCAAAGGCGAAGAAATAAAGGAAAATATTTCTACAAACCTTCTATAGTAACCGGTTAAACCTAAGAAACTCTGTAGTTCTGAAGAGGACAAAAGTCAATGCCAATTCTTGAATGTCTCAATTTACTTAGGATCAACTTGAATACGTTCACCGGAGGCAATATGGTCAAGGAAAGAACCAGACCTCAATAAAAATTCAAATTTGCTAAACATAGCATACAATTCACGATCCTTGAGAACTTGCAACACAATCCTCAAATGTTCAACATGATCATCCTTAGTTCAATCAAAATATCATCAATAAACACAATCACAAACATTTCAAGATATTGCTTAAAGACGTTACTTGTCAAATGCATAAATGCCATCGGACATCAGTCAAACCAAAAATTATCACTAAGAACTCATAATGACCATATCGAGTTTGAAAAACCAACTTCAAAACGTCACTCTCAATTGGTGATAACTCGACCGAAGCTTAATCTTAGAGAAGTAACTCACTATTTGGAATTGGTCAAAAAATTCACCTATCCTTGGAAAAAGATACTTATTCTTTTCTGTAACCTTATTCAATTATCGATAGTCAATGCACATTCAGAGAGAACCACCTTTCTTTCGAACAAACAAGACTGGAGCACCCCATGGGGAGATACTCGGTTTAACAAAATCCTTATCTAACAAATCATTCAATTCATCTTCTTAAGTTCTGTCAGGGTCATACGGTAAGGAGGAATAAAGATAGGCTCTGTATCTGGGAGAAGATAAATATCAAAGTCTATTTCCCTTTTGAGAGGAATACCAGAAAGATCATCTGGAAATACTTTCGAAAACTCATTTACAATAGAAACTAACTCAAGAGTAGGGGTTTCAGATTCTGTATCCCTAACTCGGACAAAATGATAAATGAAACCCTTAAAGATCATCTTCCTAGCCTTTAGGCAAGATATAAACTGACCCTTAAGAACATAGTTTCCCTCTTTCCATGATATGATAGGTTCGTGTAGAACTTTGAAGGTGACCAATTAAGTCGTACAATCTATGGATACATAACATGCATGAAGCCAATTCATCCCAAGAATAATATCAAAATCAAACATATGAATCTCTACAAGATCAACATGAGTAACTCTATGAGAAACAAAATAGGACAATTTTTATAAACTCTTTTAGCGATAATAGAATCACCAATATGAGTAGAGACATGAAATGGATTATAAAGGATGTCGGGATCAACATCAAATCTCATGGCCACATAAGGAGTAACAAATGACAACATAGCACCCAGATCAAGTAAAGCATATGCATCAAGTTGAAATTCTTTCAACATATCGTTCACCACATTCGGAGAATCGTTGTGATGGTGTTGAGTTTGAAGAGCATAGAATTTGTTTTGCATTAGAGCACCAGAACCGAAACTAATAGGATAAGTTTTCCTATCATCCCTTCCCTTAGTAGCAAGAAATGGGAAATCTCTCATCTTATGACCACTCTTTCCACAATTAAAGCATCCATCTGTATCGGCCAAACATTTGTCATCATGATTCTTGCCACACCTTGTCCAAGTAGGCATCAAAGATCCACCACTATTTCCTCCTTGAGGCTTAGAATTAGACACTCTATCTTTGTTGAACTTAGGGGTAGGATCATTAGAAGAACCTTTACCGGGAAACCTTTGCTGAAATTTATAACGACCTTGTCCACTGAACCTAGAATGAGAAAAGTTGTAACATCTCGCAACTAGAAAGAACTAGAAGGAAGTTTAAAATCTAGAAATGGTTGTTTTTAGGAAGAGTTTAAAAATCTAGAAATTTGGTAAAGGTGTTAAAGCGAGTTTTTGGTCAACTTCAAACGACCATAATTCCTAGCTCAGGATGAGTTAGGTGTTATTCCTGATACGGTTGGAAAGCCCTTGGAATGATCTTTCCAACGCCGCCAAGTTTGCATGATTTTGGGTTCGTAAGAGTAAGTTATTCCCTTCGGAAGTTGGGTTGTTCAATCAAGGAAAGTCCAATCCAGATTTAGAAGGGTAGTTTGGTCTTTTCCTTGCCCAATTATTTTAATCCATTTTAGGAGTTTAATATCGGTCAAATCAGATTTTAGTCAGTTTTAGAAATTGGAAATTTACGCTAGGGCGTGGAGAAAGGAGAAAAGAGGAGAAAGAAGAAGAAAGGGCAAGATTCATCAAGATCGATCCATTTAGCTGTGGTTTTCGCCACAGATTTATTCCTACCAGGTATGTGAGATCACATAGTGTTGGGTTAATTTGCCCACGTGCCAATCATGATTTATTTCAGCGAATTTAAGTTATTGAAAGCTTAGAACTTGAGTTATTAATTGGTTTGTTGAAGTTCCATTAAATTCTTGTTTCGTTGAATTCGTTGAAGAGTTGTTTGATCTGAACCCGTGATTTGGTTTGATTTGAGTAGAATCTGATGTACTTTGAACATTTAATCGATTCTAAGTGTTTGGGAAAGGAACCCATGGAATTTAGAGGGTTTAGAGATGAAAAATGAAGAAGAAATTTCGTCGAACGAAATTGGGAAGTGATAGCGCGTTGCGGAGCTGGTTCCCAGAAGTGAGAATTTTCATTTCATGTCGCAGAGCCGTCATGGAGTCCTCTGCCTGAAAAGTCATTTTCGAAACTAAATTTTAAAAGTTTCTCCGCGTCATGGACCCACCCTCAGATATTGATTTTCAGTCTTTTTCTCATGTTTAGTTACCTAAAACCATTCCTAAACATCATGAGACCTTTCCAATCACAAATCACAATTCTAGAATCCATAATTCAATTCAATGACCAGTTAAGAATCAAGTCAAGAGAAGTCAAAAGTCAAGTTAAGAGAAGTTCATAAAGTTTTCCAAAAGTCTTTTGCAAACGTTTTAACCTTGTTTTAAGACTTAAGTTTTGAGTTTAGTAAAGAGTAAAGTTGAAGTTCATATCTTCAAAAGTATATGGGGACTAAGTATTCCCAAAGAGATTTAAAATGTTTTCACATTTAATTAAGAACGAAAACTGAGATTTCCAAAGAGCCTTTGGGCTAATTTTCTGAAAAGAGTAATCGCTTTCTAAATGAAGCAAGATGGGAAACTTTGATTTCCAAGATAGCCTCTGAGCTAAGGTTTTAAGCCCTAATCTCAAATCACAGAAGAAGTATGTTTTAAACATAAAGAGCTACTATCATATTTTGGGAGTAGTTTTGAGCGCCGATATGGGGACGAGCTTGAGTTTAGATAACTCACGTCTCCATAAACCATATAGCCATCGTGGGTAGAAAAGGGTCATAGACTAGTGGATCCACTTAGTAGTTCAAGTCCTATACATGTGGTAAGGTATTGGATGCACTGGCAGCGTGAGGAAGATCGTTGTATCATCACAATAGCTCTTATGTAATAGTTGTCGGTTAGAGAAACTCCCACAGCAGTACTTTAATTTTTATATACATCAGTTTATGTGTATTTTTACATACATCTCAGAGTTATTTGTATATTTGCATACATACAGAGTTGACATCATGTTTTAAACAACTTTTCTTTATATTGCACTTGTTTTAAATTGCTTTATATTGAAATGAGTTCAGTTATGTTGAGTTGAGTTGAGCTAGGTAAGTTCTTCACTTTCTTTTAGATTCTTCTCAAGCCTATGTTGTGTTTAGCATTTGAACTCGCATACTCGTACATTCAATGTACTGATGCCTATTGGCCTGCATCGTATTATGATGCAGACATAGGTAACTTGGATTGGCATCCGGTGCATTGTTGATCTAGTTGAGCACTTTAGAGTCAGTGGTGAGCCTCCTTGCATTCCGGAGGACTCTTTTATTGCTTTTAGTTCTTTTTGGTATTTCATTTGTTAGGATGATAGGGGGTCCTGTCCTGACATCCATCTCAGTTGTTTTATAGGCTTCATAGACAGTCAGATGTTAGTTCTTTAGTCTTTTCATTGTCATTATTCCATGTTGAGACTTGAGTTTTCCTTAATGGCCAGTTGAATGTTCTTTTATAACATTCTAGTTTATTATATAAACTTATTTTGTTGCGTTTAAGTCTTTCGCTGAGTAAGTAAGCCAGGATAGGGGTTCGCTTGGGCCAGCAATAGTTCTCGAGTGCCAGTCCCGCCAGGGTGTAGGCTCGGGGTGTGACAAACTTGGTATCAGAGCCACGTTTCAAGAGTCCTAGGGAGTCTATGAAGCCGTGTATGTAGAGTCCTAGTTATCAGTGTGAAGCGCGTCACATCTATAATTAGGAGGCTGCAACATTTAGGAACTATCTCACTTCTTTCACACTCATTTCGTTCGTTAGAGTTTGATCTCTAAAAGGTTTCCTTCTAATTTGTGCTTGCGCGTATTTTCAGATAGTCATGCCTCCATGAAGAGCTATCAGAGGTCGCCCTGCTAGGTGAAATATTGAGGAGCAAGGGGTACCTAATGCACCCGAGATGCAACCTCAAGGAGAAGTTACTAATGTTGAGTTCAAAGAGGCAATTAGGATGTTGAGTCAAGCTGTGACTAACCAGGTTGGTCAGCAAAGTGGAGATCGACAGGAAGGAGTTGAAACTTCAAGAATTCGTGAGTTCTTGAGGATGAACCCTCCAAGTTTCACAAGTTCGAGCACTACTGAGGATCCGGAGAACTTCATTGAGGAGTTGAAGAAGGTATTTGAAGTTATGTATGTTGTTGATACTGAGCGAGTTAAACTAGCTGTATATCAACTGAAGAATGTTGCTAGGACTTGGTTTGACCAATGGAAGGAGGGTAGAGCTGAGAATGCACCACCTGCTAGTTGGGCTTGTTTTTAGGAGGCTTTCTTGGGGCGTTTCTATCCCCGAGAACTAAAAGAGGCTAAGGTACGAAAGTTCCTCACAATTAAGCAATATTGTTTGAGTGTTCATGAGTATGGGTTTAAATTCACCCAACGGTCTCGCTATGCTACGAAAATGGTTGCGAACATGATGAGTAGGATGAGTCTATTTATTGCTAGGTTGTCCCGTCTATCAAGCAAAGAGGGTCGGGCAACAATGCTTATTGGGGACATGGACATATCAAGGTTGATGGTCTATGTGCAACAAGTAGAAGAAGAGAAGCTAAGGGATATAGAGGAATTCAAGAACAAGAGGGCTAAGATAGGGAATGAGTCCGGGTAACTAGCTTCATGCATGTTATGCCTCAGTTGATTGTAGAACTCGAGTAGTCAAGTTTCAATTTCCAAATGAGTCAGTCTTAGAGTGGAAAAGCAGATCAACAGTGCCTTAGGGTCGT